>JAFIRS010002029.1:0-261063 GCA_018342105.1 Gonioctena quinquepunctata | reverse complement strand
CAGGATCCCATTGTCCAGAATGAGAGAGTTCCATTGTGCCCAATAGGACTTAACAGCCGGCGAGTAACCTGCGACTTCCTGCCATGATGGTCTTCGATTGCCCTTCTTCCAGCTGACAACTAAGCCAAGGTCGGGGTCTTTCTCTTGGTCTTTCTGGATCTTGCTGTCATTCCAGTTGTCATCCATTGCCGCGGTTCTACAAAGTGTTGCTTCTTTCTCTTCTGCTCGTCGGCAATGTGAGCAATCATCTGGACATGGTCTTCGCGACAAGGCATCTGCATTCTTATGGCTAGTTCCGGCTCGATGTTCGATCTCGAAATCGAATTCTTGGAGTCTCTCGATCCAACGTGCTACTTGACCTCAGGATTTTTGAACTGTAAGAGCCATTTGAGAGCTGCATGGTCAGTTCTCAACAGGAATCTTCTTCCATACACGTACTTGTAGAAGTGTTCCACTCCCTTTACAACAGCTAACAGCTCTCGCCTGGTGACACAGTAATTGCGCTCTGGTTTGCTAAGCGTCTTGCTGAAATAACCAATGACCTTCTCCTGTCCCTCCTGGATCTGAGATAGGACAGCTCCAAGTCCCACGTTGCTGGCGTCCGTATCCAAAATGAATTTCCCTTTGGGTAGGGGATAGCTCAGTATAGGTGCGTTGATCAAAGCTCCTTTCAGCTTCCTGAATGAGTCTTGACATTCTTCGGACCACTGGAACTTTGTTTGGCCTTCCGTGAGCTTGGTCAGTGGTTTAGCGATTCCTGGATCTGAGATAGGACAGCTCCAAGTCCCACGTTGCTGGCGTCCGTATCCAAATAGCGATGTTGCGAATCCAGCACATATCGGCGATAGTATGTGCATAAACCAAGGAAACTTCGAAGTTGGTGAATGTCTTTGGGATGGGCCAATCCTTAACAGCTTTGATCTTCTGGTCGTCCACTGCTACTCCTTCCCCAGAGACAACGTGGCCGAGGTATCGTACTTCTTTTTGGAACAGATGACATTTCTTAGGGCTCAGCTTCAATCCGGAGTTCCTCAGTCGCAGGAATACTTCCTCCAAGTTTTTCACGTGGTCCTCAAACGATCTGCCGACCACAATTATGTCGTCGAGATACACTAGACACGTGTTCCATGAGAGTCCCTTCAGTACTGTTTCCATCAATCTTTCGAATGTGGCGGGAGCATTACAGAGCCCGAATGGCATAACGGTGAACTGCCACAATCCTGAGCCGATGGTAAAAGCATTCTTTTCTCGATCTTCCTGAGCCAGTTCTACTTGCCAGTATCCACTCTTCAGATCAAGGGTCGAGAAAATCGTGGAACCAGCCAACGTGTCTAGGGTGTCATCTATTCTCGGGAGAGGGTAACTGTCCTTCTTCGTGACATTATTAAGTTGGCGATAGTCTACACAAAAGCGTGTCGATCCATCCTTTTTCTTCACCAGTACGACTGAGAGGACCAGGGACTGTCAGATGGTTCGATAACTCCTTCTTTTCCCATATCGCTGACTATTTTGTCAGCCTCTTCCTTCTTGGCAAGAGGAAGTCTTCTTGCTGATTGCCGGATCGGTCGGGCACCCCCAGTATCAATCTTGTGCTGGACCACATTAGTTCGACCTCCTTTTCCTTGTCCGGTATCGAAGATGTCTTGGTACTTCTTAACTAAATCTCTTAGTTTGGGCTGTTGAGCTGGTTTTATATCTTTGGAAGAGATGGCAACTAATTTTTCTAGTTCTGTGGGCAAGTTGTTGGGTTGGCTAATCGTACCTCGTACACTCCGGATCACTGAGGAAACTGACGAGCAGTGCCCCAATATTGTTCCTTTCTTCAAGGTCACTGGAAAATAATTGACATTCATGACCCTTACGGGCACAAATTTGTCAGCACGCAACAAGGTCTTCCCTAGTGCAATCCCTCGTCCAATTTTCTCATCATGAAGTTTGGGCTCGAACATCACCACGTTTCCACTGCTCGTACTCCCGTCCAGGCGAGCCTCCAGAATGGTTTCAGCCCTCTCAGGTACGCTTACATCTTCAGCCAACAACACACGGATCAACCCCTCACTTCTCCCATGAAGCACCAGCTCTTCTCCGTTGACACGTAGGACGCCGTCTTTGAAATCCAATTCAAACCCTCTGGAATTCATGATGTCCATTCCGATGATTGCATCGTCTTCGATGTCCGCTACAAGTGCCTGATGTTTCACTTTAGTGCTGCCCAAAATTATTTCAATCGGTAGCTCGCCATATACAGTAGCTGGCTCCCCTGTTGCTGTGCGTAGCTTCCAAGTTGTCGGTTCAATCCGTTCCGGTGTTCTGGTAAAGGAAGGCCGAGAATTGTCCTAGTCGCACCTGTATCTAGCAGCATGGTGCAAGGCTCGTTATTGATGAGACCGTCTACGAAGACACCTTTGTTCTGTCGTTGAAGGATAGCGACATATGCGTTGTTAGCCGGGGCTTGCCGGACACATGCCGACGATTGCCCCTTCTCGTCGATCTTTTTTAGTTTTCCTGCATCGGAGTCGATGAATGTTGGACATTTGCTACGCACATGTCCAATTTTTCCACAATTCCGGCATCTTATCTGTCTTTTCTCAGGCAACACTTCCTTCATCACTTTTCTTATGGCAGCTTCCAAGTTAGCAGGCTCCTGTGAGTCTTCCTCAATCGTTTGAACTTTACTTTGGCTTTTGCAGCATTGTTTTGCTGCTTCGAATTCCAAAGCGCGTGCCAGTGCGTCTACGAGATGTGTTGGACGAGCTAATATCAACGCTTGTCTGGTTTCTTGGTCACGGAGTCCATCCAAGAATGCCTGAACCGCTAATCGCTCCATTACATTTTCCGGTATGGCTGGATATGCGAGACGAACCAAGCGTGCAATGTCAGTTTCAAATTCTTGTAAGGATTCGCCCGATTTCTGACAGCGATTTTTCAGCTGGGAGTGGTATACGTGTTCCAATTGGGCCTGGCCATATCGTAATTCTAGATGTTTAATCAGCTGATCATAGTCCTCCTGTTCTTGGGCGGTAAGAGTTTGTAGAATATTCGTCGCTTCTCCACGTAATGCAAGTGTTAGTGCTACAGCTCTTTCCCCTGCATTCCATCCATTTGCTTTGGCCGCTGCTTCAAACTGTCGGCGGTAATTTTCCCATGGAGTTTTTCCGTCGAATTGAGGCGGCTTCATGGAAAGCTTCCCTATTTCAGAAATGACCTTGACATCTTTTATACCCTCTTGAACTTTATCCAAGTTCAAACTCAAGTCCAGCATTACATTTTCGTTAACCATCTCTGTGGAGGCCGCACTATTAATTCGTTTTTCCAGCTTACTGATCGTTTCCTTTATTTTATCTACCTCCGTGTTCATTTGCTCCCTAATTTTATCTATCTCTGTCTCGACGGTTCCCATTCTTTCTTCTAGAAAATTAGCCACACCACACAATTCTTTTTTTAGGCCTTCTGTGTTTTCCAGGAACTTCTCTTCCAGGCTTCTTGCATTTTCTTCCAGGCTTCTTGAATTTTCTAGAAGCTTCTCTTCCAGATTTCTAGAATTTTCTTGAAGCTTCTCTTCCAGATTTCTAGCATTCTCTTCCAGGCTTCTTGAATTTTCTCGAAGCTTCTCTTCCAGATTTCTAGAAAGCTTCTCTTCCAGATTTATAGAATTTTCTTGAAGCTTCTCTTCCAGATTTCTAGCATTTTCTTCCAGATTTCTAGAATTTTCTTCAAGCTTCTCTTCCAGATTTCTCGAATTTTGTTGCAGTTCTTCTTTCACGGATTTAGTAGTTTCTTCGAGTTTATTCATTACCAAACTTAAATCACCTCCGGGAACTTCGAATAAAAATGTTTCGGGGTCCTCACCTTCTTGTATAAGTCCTTCTGCAAGTCTTTCCTGGAGTACTTGCTTTTTACCTGTTGTTTCCAGTTCCCTTTCCTCCAATTCCTGTTTCAATTCCGCTACCTTCAAATCCGCAAGGCGCACTTTTCTTGAACACATTTTGTCTTTGACGAGGTATCAGTCTGTTTTACACGAAAAGTTATCAGTTTGTTAAAAATTCACTTCGCGAATTCTTTTCCACGGGCCACCAGTCTATTGTCTGTTTCACGCGAAGAGTGTATCAGTTTATATTCCCACGCACAATTGTCTACTTCGCGAAAACCGGGCCACTGTCTATTTTCTGTTTCACGCGAACAGTGTATCAGTTTATATTCCCACGCACAATTGTCCACTTCGCGAAAACCGGGCCACTGTCTATTTTGGGCGTACAAAAAGGTCTATCAATTTATTTTTCTGACTATCCACTCCACGATCACTTGTTTATTTTCAAAATCTCACTTCCGACACCAATTGTAACGTAAATAAACTTAACTTGGTTTAACTAATTTATTTAACACTTAAATATACAACTTAATTTATATTACTACGCCACTGTATAGCTCGATCGTATGGGCTCGTTCAGATCGTCCGACTCCACTTGAGGGTTGCCTATTTATCTCCGATACAGCATTCTCGATGTTTCGAATTCTGTCAGTTGGCGACCGGCGTGTTCCAATTGTTTCCAATATTGACCGTTGTTTTCCGCGGCAGAGCGTCTGGATGGTTCTCGAATATCTCCGGGGATGATCTCATCGTTGTCGATGGCAACGCGTGAGGCGACAGGTCCGGCCTAGGTTCGTTACACTATAGAGAAATTCCAATTATAATTTTTGAAGAGAAAAAAATTTCTCAATTAATTATTTAAACAAACGAAATATAAAAAAAACTATTATAAACAATTAAAAAATGTATGTGAAGTTTTTTTTTATCATTTTTTTCGACAATAAAATGGTAAATAATTTTCAAAAATATTATACTTGTCTATTTGTTTATAAACAATTTCTTAACAAATGACATGAATAATTTTTTTTCTACGTTAATTAATGCCATTGTTAGATGTTAAAACAGCAGTATAATAACATTTGTCAACAATATTTTTTCAACATTTTTATAATATTTCATATTTTGTTCGTTAAAAAAATTATAATAAACAAAATATAAAGCTTTAATAAACTTTTATCACGTGATCTTGTTAAGTAAGTATATAAGAAGGGATCCAAGAAGCAAAAAATGAATAGGTCAATTATTTAAACTTTTATGTCGACTTTCGTAAAAACAGATTGGATAAAAATTTGTTAATTAATAATCGTATAACTTTTTGAAAAATCGACATAAAAATGTTTTTCTAACGGAGCTTTATTCTTTCAAGTGTTCTGATGACACCATAATTTTTTCAAATTTTTAAATTGACATTTAATACTATAAAATAATTATTTTCTGTGATATACTGTCTCCAGCGGTGTTGCGCTCATGCCATAACGGCCGCGCGGAGACCTATTTTCGGCGTTGAATAAAAATTATAAATAATGGAGAACTTTTTTATTGGAAATTTTCTCCTCTTTGAGGATCTTTTTTCAAAAATTCCTAAATATTGATAGTTTTTGAGTTATTAACAAAAAGCTGAATATCTTTTTTTTCATCTTATTTTGTTAATAACAATTGCAATTTTTTATGTGCTAATAAATGCTCGAGATACATTTTTCTAGACGTCGTTCCGAATCGAATGAGCTATCGCACATATTTTTAGGAGCGGGAACAAGAATTAACCTGTTTTTTAACTTGTTAATCAGACTATAGGTCAAGCAATTATTTTTTACTTTTTAGTGCATTTGTATAAAAATTTGTTTTGAAAAACATGTTTTTAATATTTTTTTTACTCTGTGAATACTAAATTTTAATAGTAATTCCAAGGTGTTACTCCATTGGTATAGTTGCAGTAGGAAAAATGTTCCGAAGAGAAGGCATACGAAACGTGTGAATAAATTCTGCTAAGGCACTAAATTACTTTTTATTATGGTTTCCTGAGTGCTACTTTGAAAATATTTAATTCTGTTACTCGATCGACCAGGTTTTCTGCAGACAGCTCTTAGACATGAGAAATGATTTGTTTTGGGTCGAAAACAAATAATTTCTCAACTTCGAAGGGAAAAATGAAAAAAAACCCTGCCAGGTGTGGGATTTGAACCCACGCTTCCTTGCGAGATCTAGAGCTTGAACCTAATGTCCCAAAAAAGCAAAATAATTTTATTCAATCAATCAATCAAAAATATACTTTATTGTCGAAGATATTATCTTATTGACAAAGCATGTAAATATATACGGTCACAAATGTAAACAGTTAAACAATTTAAGATTAATATAAAATGAGATTTTGGAATGTCACCAGCTAGTCAATTTGCATATTATATGTATATAATCTATAAAATATATAAATTCATACACGGAGGGTACCTTAAAAGTAAGAGTACAGAAATAAAATCATACAATTAATATCACATTGTAAAAGTCAAAACGAATTGTTAAAATATATATAAAGTTTAAAATTTAGATATATAATATCAGTATTCACAAAATACTATAATATCAGTCATATGAAATTTGAATATAAATAAAATTTAAATATACAAAATCACATTTACAAACAAACACACAAATTCCAAACATACAAATACTAAAATTAAAATTATAATTAATACCGGATACCCGGATACAGAATACTTGGGACAATTGAATAGCTACAGCACGTCATTATAATACTGCAGGTTATAGTAAGCCTTCTGTAAAAGGGCTTCTCTCACATTTTTTTTAAACTTTTTTAGGCAAGTTGCGTTTCTGTAGGCTTCTGGCAAATGATTATAGATTTTTCTGCTTTCATATATTATTGAGTTTTTAGTTAGGCAGGATTTTGGTAGAGGTAAGGGAATACAACCTTTGTTTCTTGTCTCATATTTTCTCATTTCAGTCAGATTTAAAGTAGTGGCGCATTTCTTATGTATCAGGCATACAGTTTCCAGTAAGTACAGACAACAGAGAGTTAAAAAATTTTGATTAATGAATAGTGGCTTGCAGTGATCACGGAACTGAGCTTTACACATATATCGAATTACTCTTTTTTGTAATACAAACACCGAGTTGAATAAATGATCACTACATGAACCCCAAAATGCAATACCATACCTCAAATGGGATTCAATTAAAGAGAAGTATACCAACCTAGCCGAAGCTGTATTTAGTTCCTTTGAAACAACTTTGTTTGCAAAGCAACTAGAGGATATCTTTTTATTTAAGTTAGAAATATGTTCATCAAATTTCAGTTTGTTATCAATAAACATACCTAGGAACTTAGTATTTGGTTTATTCACAACTACATGGTTTTCCAATAGTAGGTTATCAAAGTTGAACTTGAAAGAGATTACATTTGTTTTGTTCAGGTTGAAACACAGAAAATTGGAGTCACACCACTGCTTTATTTTAGTGAGATCAACAGCAATTATTTCTTTCAAATGATTTATATCCTTCCCATGCCATAAAATAGTAGTGTCGTCTGCAAAAAAGGTGACTTTCCCTGAATACGAATAGTGGCTAGGTCGTGTATATACAAAAGAAACAGGATTGGGCCCAGGACTGACCCCTGCGGGACGCCCATAGAGACTTTGCCTGTTTGAGAGTGGTTCTCTTTGATTTTCACTATCTGATTCCTTTCTGATAAATATGTGCGAAACCAGTTCAAAGAGGAATTCCTATAGCCGTAGAACTCTAACTTTTGCAGCAGTAACTACATTATATACATACTTGGCGCCTTAGACCGCTCGGCTATCTGGATTATATTGATTATTAAAAGTATTATCATACTAATAGTAAGGTTTTATATGCTTTTTGTGCCTACTACCTGGTAAACGGGACCGCTTTCAAGGTAGCAAGTACACATACGTTCTTAACTACAAATCATACTATTCATACTAAAATTTTAAGGTTTGCTAAAATGACGTAGGTCTGGCGGCTCTGGGAACTTACTCTGATATGTTCTGAATTTCCAGATTCCGTCAGAACCACAACTCCAAACTACGAAATTTTTTTGAGGACCCCAACGTTGAGAGAAACTGATGATGTTTTCACGACACCTGCCTACGTCTCGAACAAGGAAAATATTTTGACTACTGCGAGCCCTTCGGAGATGATTACCGAAAATCCAGATGAATATTTCCGCCATCGAGTATTTAGTAATGCAAGCTTTTCTTCAACAAGCGCAGATGAGGAAAATGTTGATGGTGTCAACGAAGAAACAACTTACAAAGGATTTCTGCCCTTCTTGCAAATGGTTCAGCATAAACTGATGAAATATAGAAAAACTTCGCGCAAGAGTAAGATGTCTGTACTAACTCATTTGAGGGACAATCTGCTGATGAATATACGTAAGTTCAAAGAACAAAAAAAAAATAACGTACTGATTGGGAAGTTGAAATAGTGAAATACAACTCTAACTAAATAATCGACTAAATACATAATAGATCATTGATCATTCCAGCAGGAATAAAAACGATTAAAATATTTCATACACTTTAATAATATAACCAGCAATGAGAATAAAACTGCAGTGGTGTCATCAATTCAATAATAACACTTTATGGTTCAATGATTTTAGGAATAAAAATAAACATTCGTTCAAGAAATTATCGTTTTCATAATGAATATATGAAAGTTTTGGGGCACAAGTATTGAAAAATAGCAATCTCTGGTGCTAGTGGTAAAAAAATATATACACCAATGGTTGAGGATACTGTTGTAGCCCACGCACCTCAAATGATTCGTTGCTTCGCTCTTCAGATAATGTATTCGAATGTGTGGATTAATCCTGTCATTTTAGGAGATAGAATTTCTAAATTGTGGAAACCAACATCCTCAAGGGAAGCCAGAGGATACAAAGATGAAGATCATCATATGCAATTTCCGTCTAATGAAGGGGCCCTGATGACAATAGGATTTCTCACTTTTGCAGTGTTCTTGATAAAGTTGGTTATCGTAAGTACAACTAAATTGAATATTTTACACAAATAAAAATCACATGGAATAAAATTTGCTGTGGATAATTCTATGACTATAGATTTTGAAAAATTGCCAAAGCAGTAGACAATATGTGTTATCTATCATTGAAGAAGTTGATGAATATAAATTTAAATGGCGAAAGTTTTCAGAATTTGTATTTGAAAAAATTATTCAATGAAGATTTTTCATTCTATCAACAGAAACTTTCATCAACATACTTTAGTAATTACTTATTATGTTACTGCATACGTGCTATAATGCAATATTAATTAGAAAATAAAATATAATTTTTGGTAACCTCTATTTTCATCAATTGTTATGATTGGGCCGGATTAAAAGGTGTGGAGGCCCTGGGGCAACAAAGGAGTGGAGGCCCCTAATTATTCTTCAAACAATTTTTTTTTTAATTTATTGCGGAACAAATCAAATTATTTCGACACGAGCATATGTAGGTATAATAAATACAAGAAATAAATTAAATTACAGCGTAAACGAATGGATTCTTGCGAGCTTTTTTCGACGAAAAATCATTGATGATTTCGGTCAAATCCAGCATCCGGAGAAAATCATTCTCAATGCTAAGAAGCGATAACTTTGATAGGCGGCTTTGTCTCATCGTAATTCGCCAATTTTTTTCATTTTGGAAAATGAACGCTTTCCAGTGCAATTTGACATCATCACATTCTCATTTGTAATATCACAAGAGAGTGAAAATAATTCGACAGATTTTCGAAAACTTGTTGCCAGGCAATAGACAAGAGAGTCCAACTGGCTCGAGTGGCTATTGCCAACAAGTTTGAGAAAGAAATCTAGATAATTATTTTCTACTATATCGAACTCTCGTGTGGTATTCTTTAGATTATTTTTTGATGTTACGATCATAAACACATTTCCTTGCAAAATTATATAATGTACTAAACCGGTTTTGATTCATTTCACACTTTTCATGCGAATTGATGACAGACGTCAAATTAAAAATATAGGGTCAGACAATAAAAACAAAATACCTCAAATTATTCCCGCGACAATTTTCTAGGTAGAATATTCCCACTATTGATTGGCCAAAACGTATATGAATTATTTGAATTGTACGTTTCCATTGGTTTCTAGCAATGTCAAAAAATAATCACTGTAATTTCAATGTTTGAGAATGTAGCTCTGAAATTTTGGTTTTCAAGAATTTGATAGTAGAACATCTTAGATTGGTCTTTTTGATAGTCTTTTTTCAGAAGGATTTACATTTGTTGCGGAATGTCATCCTTCTCTTAGACTCACACTTTCAGATTTCGGGGATTTCTCTGTTACAAGCGCGCCACTCAGCGGACACTTGTCAACGCCAATAAATAGGAAAAACAGGTATAGACGGGCAAAGTGTTTGTAGAATCGGCAGAAAAATAGTCAACAGAATTTGAACTTTTGTTCTATTATGGAATGCGCACAGGGCTCTTATAAATAATGTGATGCAATCATATTCATAAATTGAAATATTATTTTCTTTTGCTTATGATTATTGAATTTCATTGTGTATCTAGATCGCTTGTGTCATTCGAAGAATACATCGACAGAAAATCCTTCATTTAATAAAAAAAAATATATATTTTTTTAAATTCAATTTTTCTTGTTTTTACAGCTAATTTCGATACGATATAATATTTTGTATAATAGTATGATGTTTTACTTGGTGATTGTTTCTCGCATATACACATGATTCATCAGATCGAAGATTAATATTAACCATGGATTTTGACAAGAATACGAAACATGTTTTTGAATGTTTAAAACGAAAAATGAGAAGAAAAAGTGGGAGAACTGCTCTTTCGTTGTCAGATTTTTTATATATAATTTTGCATATCCTTCGGTATTTGTTAGGAAATTTTACCTAAAAATTTATATTGTGGAGGCCCCTCTCTTGTGGAGGCCCCGGGGCTGCAGCCCCGTTTGCCCCCCTCTTAATCCGGCTCTGTAGATTTGAAATAAATTCAGAATAAAAATCAACAGTGTCACACAATATCTATAATTCAATTTATATTTCAGAAACTCGTCCAAGCACTGAAATACAAATTTCAAATGTATGCAACCACTACCACAACAACAACAACAGCAGCAACTATTCTTGTCCTAAATAGAAAAAAACGAGATGAAGATATTCAAAATGGATCCAAAATTCTGCAATACATTGAAGAATTTCCACATCTATAGAAATTGTTATAGTTCAACTCTAAGAAATATGTATTAACTATACAGTGGCGCAGTCATAATTTGGGTTTGAGGGGGGTGAACTGAATACTCTCTAAAAATAGCCATTTGGTGATACTCTCATACCCTACAGATAATTAATAAATGATTTTCAGAATACTTTGGCATAAAAATCAGCGGTAACTATCGAAAAAATCCATCTACTTCAACAGTTACAAAAAAACCTAACCTTATACATCTGACAGAAAAACTCCAGTAACATTCATTGGGTTGAATGAAACTATTCAATAAATTGATCAATCTCTACTTGTTTTTTTCATGACAGTATCCTATCCTGGTCGTTTATAGCATTTCTGAAGACACTGATTACTGTTAATTATTGTAAATTTTTCTATTTCAATTTGCGAGGATCTATACACATGTCACCAGGAGCTCCTTCATTGGAAAGTATTTTCATTGGTTATTGCTCAGGGCTGGATTATCCATAAAGCACTCGGTCTGGGGCATTCGCCGGTTTAGTGCCCCACCAAACAAAAAAGATGGCAACAAAAAATTCCAAAAATTTATGATTGACTGTGATTTCCACATCTAAAAGCGTTTTTAAATTTTCAAATAACATGTTTGATACAAAATTTGAGAAGCAGAATATCAGATTTCTAAATCCGTCAGGATAGCTAACTCATAACTATCAATCGATTTGTGTATGTCGTCAACTAGGTACTTTTGACAGTATTGTACAGCTATGGCCAGGTCTGAAAGCCGAAATTCCAGATATGATTTCTTTTCAGGCTTTATCGTGTAATTTTCCCAATTGTTTATAATAATCCCATTGAGTAGCAAAACCATTTCGTCAGATTTTAATCAGAGCCTCGTGCCTCATCGTCGCGTAGTATCATCATCATTTCCAGATTATCTGTCAACCATGGGGCCTTTCTTTTAGTTATGCGCACAGTTCTTTCATATGTATAAAAAACCTTGAATCGTATGGAATTAAATCTCTTATTTTTTTTTCTATTCCATCCTATAAATGGAATCAAAATCGGTATTGAAGAGATCGAGAGGAAATGCTACGGAATCAAAGTACCTATTTGAAGTTTCTGTAAATGTACTGAAAACTAATACTATGATACGGAGATATAGGTATTCGAAGAGCTAAATTTACATTCCTCAAACATATCTGTGACATATTTTTGAGATGCCACACTGGGGTACCATTGCGTTATTACTCTTAATTATTACATTCCAGCAAACACATCTGTGACATATTTTTGAGATGTTACACTGGGGTACCATTGCGTTATCACTCTTAATACATCGCTTCAATGTAGAATATAAATCGCGCTAGGATGTGATTATTTCGGTGTCCAGAAGACGTAATTTTTGTGGTGTCCAGTAAATGAATCTCTTGCGATATAATAACAAGATCCTAGACTAGTACAACAACGAACTACTTGCAGGAACTCACCGGCAGGTTAACAATAGTGCAAGATTTCTCTTATATAAAAATAATAATGTATTGCGCCGGATATAAAGTCGACTGCTGAAGCACTTGATACCATATTCCCATCGGAGAATGAGTTGAAATTCGTGCTTCAAACGATTTACTGTACAATGTATCCATGGATTTATTGAATCATGAGTGAGACAAAATAACATCGCTGCGACATCGTAACCATATCTCTGCGACATCGTAACCATATCTCTGCGACTTAAAGTCCCCCACAGACGGTAAGATCTGTATCGATACATGTTGCATGATACCTAGTAGCTATACAAATCTCATTGTGTGTTTGGTTGTATCAGTATCACGGTATCAGTATCACCTTGTATCGACGTTGCAATCGCTGTCGAGAAACTGCGATACCACGTACGTGCGACTGAAGTTTCAACGTGTGTGGGTATGTATCTTGTATCGCGATACCAAATAGTAAACAAGCGGAGTATTGTATATTGTGGCTTGGTGGGTGCATTATTTACGATGGCTACCGCAGACAGAGAATTTTGGGAAGAATTCCTAAATATGTATAAGTTGTTTCCATGTTTGTGGAAATGCACGTCACAAGATTATGCAAATAAAAAACGCGAGATTCAGCAATCAGTGAATTAGTGATAAAATGCCGAGAAAAGTACCCCACTGCTGACAAACATTTTGTAACAAAAAAAATTAATAGTTTTCGGTGTGTATTTCGAAGGGAGCTGCAGCAAATTTAAAATGGTATGTTTGCTTCTCTCACACAACCACAGTGGAGACGTTGATACTTGAGCTGTATTCTTTCGACACAAATGTTCTGAACAAAACGCGCTATTATGATCATGATCAAGATGTGCTTGTTCTTTCGAAATGTGTTTCATCCCCACCACAGTTTTTTTCTGAACGTGATCCGTAATCCTCCTGCCCCTGAGGAACATACCGGAATTCTTGATTGGAATGTTCCGAACATATCGAACTTCACCTTTATGTTTTTGTGTTCTATGCATAAAAATTAAACGGCTTTTCCTAACCTTAGTAATTAGTAACCAAGTAACCTCTGTCTGCGAGAAACGATATTCAAGAAATTGATTTTTTTCCATTTTGCCCCTTTGGTCAAAATATATCCAGAAACATGTCGAATTTAGTGGAATGCTGACATCGGATCAAATCAGGAGTAAAGTTAATGTAATGTAATTAATTATCGATTTACCACTATTACTGGTTCAATATGCCGATCCATTTTTCATCAAAATAAGAATTTGCACTAGGGTGCATGAAATCAACACCCACCAATGCACTGTTGGCAGAAGGAGGAGAAAGCCCATTAGGAGTACGGAGTACCTGGATATGCACGAAGTACGCCCTCAAGAGCATAACACACACAGGTAATAAAATCACAACTACGCTGATCAACCGCTACGAAAAATACAATGAAGACCCACTATATTGGAGAAATAAAGCACCACCGGACATATAGAATGGTTCGTCTTAGCTCTACAATACAAAAATCAGTTAGAAACAGAAAATCGGTCTCATGCTTCAGAGCAGACCTCGAAACACAGTTAACAAAACTACAATGGATAAATTCACATGTCACCAAAGGAGGCATTGGCAGCGAGCTGAATTTTAAAGACCTAATAAGTAGATACCCCGAGCACGAAATAATCTACACGGAGGCTTCAATAGATCACGAGACAGAACGGAGTGGAATAGGAGTGCACAGCCCAACAGCTAACTTGGATCTGGCAGAGAGGATACAAAATGGAACAACAACATGCAAGGCTGAAATTTTGGCAATAGACAGAGCAATCACGGAGAGAACGAACAACACTGATAAACTGATAATAATAGCGGACTCCAGAAGTGTTCTGGAGAAAATAACAAAAAGTGGCATAAATGCAAAAAATGACAAGATCACCCTGAATGTTCGAAGGAAATTAATTGATGCAAAGGCAAGGAACAAAGACATCAAATTGATATGGGTACCAAGCCATACAGGAATAACAGGAAATGAGAGGGCAGATAAACTAGCGAACGAAGGTCGGGAAAAACAAAAGACCATACAGAATAAAATTCACTACACCGAACTATATCAGAACATTGAAAAATACAACTAGCAAAGTCAAGAAAAAGGGAAAAAATACCATGAATTATGTCCGGAACCACCTCAAAAACCATGGTTCTATAAAACACCTTACATGCAGAAGACATATCACCACCATTATACGCATGAGAACACAACATTGCCTGACCACCCAACATTTACATAGAATAGGAATCCACTATGCGAATGTGGTGAGCTAGGGGACCTGAACCACATCTATTTGAGATGCCCACTCAAGCAGCAACAAAATGTCAAGTGACACATCGTTGAAAAGATCAATTTCCTTTCCAAACATCTAGTTTTTTTTTTTTAATTTCGTCAATACGTTTTTTTACAATATGCATTCGATATTCAGAATGCAAATTGTGAAAAAAAAATTGATGGTTGAAAAGATGATTGAATGATCTTTTTAACGATGTGTCACTTGACCCCTAAGCTTTTTGAAATTTTTAGGTTGATGTGCCCCTCCGCGCAATCCCCTATCGAGCAATCACAATGTCTTCTATTTCAAAAAGTAGTATCGGTGATATCATTCAAAGTATTTTTAGTTCCGTTGTTCTATGTCGAACCATTCAAAAGTTAACAGGGTGGAGGGGAATGTAAAAAGCCGCACTCGCAATTTGGATTCCGTAGAACAACCATAGTTGAGAGAAAAATTTAATTACCTTTTCAACGATGTGCAACTGGACCTCTATGCCTTTCGAAATTTTCAACTTGATGTGCCCCAGCGCCCTCTATCGAGTAATTGTAATGAATCTTCTCTTAAAAAGTAGGACGGGTAAACCATTCAATATATTTCATGTCTCATTGTTTCACATCAAACCTTTCAAAATTTGTCGAGGTAAGGTACAATTCAGATCCGCACTTATACTTGATATTTCAAATGTATATTGTGAAAAACATTCGAAAAAAATAAGATGATTGAAAGGAGAATTGAATTATATGTTCAACGATGCTATTTGAAATTTTTTAGTTGATGTGCTCCCCCGCGCCATCTATCGAGCAATCACAATGTCTTTAATTTCAAAAAGTTGCATCGGTAATATCACTCAAAACGATTTTTGTCTCGTTGTTCTGTCGAACCGTTCAAAAGTTAACAGGGGGGGGGTGCACTGTATATGATAGAAGTCAGATGTTTAGCGTGTTTGAAGTTGTACTTATTTTAGGTGCAAAATATGCAATTCCAAAACTAATAAATTGCAAGCACGCGACGCTAAAATCAATTCGCATCGAGTGGATTAACTGATTGAAGCCTTAAAGGAGGTAAATTCAAAATTAGGAATGAGGCTAGTGGTCTAAGATCATTTTGTGCCTAGGGTATATGACTACCTTAATACGACCTCGCTGCTGGTTAGATTTGCACCTGTGTGACTAGTTACGTGTTTTATGAAATGGGCCTCCGACTGGAGACAACTAGTAACTGTATGTAATAAAAAAACAAAATGAAATAATCAACAAGCATTGACAACAAACATTTAAAATTTACCGAAAATAAATATATAATTTATTGATACTATATTACACGTTAAAAATACTGTCATTAATAATTACACTGTAAAATTCTTCAAGGTAAAAATCTTATTTATATGTACAGATAATAGTTTCCTTGCTCTGCTATTCACAAACCTGGAAAAAAAAACATCAGAGTTAGCTTTCTAATCACTTCAACAAAATTTGTGATATGATATTGAAAAAATGTATATTTAACGAAATTGGAAACCTTCAAATACACGTTAATTCAACAAGAATTCCAATGGGGTACTCATGCAGCAACTTATAAAAATATCATGAGATAAAAACAAACAGAAATCGTCAGTGATTGTAAAACTATTCCTCAAAGGCGAATTAATTCCTATACTTATTTTGAAGTGTTGATTACAGAGTCTTAAAAAATGGTCACATGAAAAAAGTATTCATTATCTCCCTAATTACTCCCTATCACATTGAAATTGAGTTTGAAAACTGCTTTTGGATAGACTTGGTCAATACTGGATAAAAACCATAAGAACACCTTATATTATTTTCACTAAATCAGGTTCTATAAAACTATGTTTCGCTATGCAATAGCTTCATCAGGTGGATTTTGGCATTATTTATCAAAACAGATTTTTATGAGTCTGGACTTTATCATTCTGAAAATTCGGCCATGAAACTCCCGATGGCATTCAAAGAGTGGGCAGAATGCTACCTTCTTCTGGATGACGCAGACTATATCTTTAAAAGAATCAGCGATTTTTACAAAAACGCATTTTTCATGAGATTAGTGCATTTTTTTTTCTTTCCTAACCTCACCTACGCGATGTTCGCGCAAAACACATGTGACTTACCCATAGTTTCTTGCTGAATCTCGACTTTATAAGTTGGGTTATCATAAGCAGACTGACTAACCCTGGAAGGAGGTGTGATGGCAGCTTTGTTTTGATTATGACGTCGAATTAAAATGAGTAACAATACTAGCGTACTCATGATGGCGATGGCCGCCAAAATTGCGACAATGACTAGAGGCCCATAATAGTCTCCTTTTGGCTCCAACTGCTGAGCTCGAGAAAGTTTGTCTGAAAACAACATGAAATTATTTACATAGGTGTATTACAAAAAAATAACAAATATTTTTTCATTAATTCCAATGATATTGCATATTCCTATATTACACAATACCCTTTCCCAGTTACTGTTTAAAATAACAATATATCAACAAAGGAGTTTCCCAGTATAACATCCAATTTAATATTTATTATATACAATATTTCCAGAATCAATTTAACCAGTAACTATAATATATACCATATATGCAAATAAAAACTCCTCGATCCCAAAATAAATGAAGAAAAATGGCTTTACTCCTTCCTGTAAATTATATTATAACGCGATAAATGATTTTTCACCATTGAAATGAACAAATCAGACTCTACCTGAAGAATTCACGATCATACTGCAGATGTTTCACCGTTGCTTCTCTCTTTCTGCTGAACATACACGCAGTAGTCTTATAATTATTGACTAATGAGTGAGAATTGTTAAAAAAGTGAATAAGTGGAAACTCAATAGAAAAGATAATTATACGTCAGTAGTTCTGAATTTGTATAATGTATATAACGAAAATTTAAAATTTCAAATCTGATTTTTTCTAAATCAATTTTTATTAGAAATTGTTTTTATAAATCAAATCCTAAGTGAAGAAAATATCAGTTTTTTTTTCAAAAGACGATTTCTGTTTAAATCAGTACAATAGGCCTTTTCAATTAGATGATTTTTTAAGACGCATGCGCTCGTTTTGAGACCCAATGTCTGATTGGCTATTGGGAAAGTGAATAGCCATTGGTTAGTTTCGAAATAACAATTTGAGATTGGCTTAGTTCAAAATTAGCGGTATTTTCACATTATGTCAACAGTCAACTTCATGACAAATGCACCTGCATACATTGGCGTTCGTAACTTTCTTTGTAGGTTAAGTACTTATAACCTATTATATACCGCCAAAAACCTTTCATTCGTAGATAAAATAATGTACACGAATATTTTCTAATGGTGAGTTTTCTTCTTCATGTAAATTCAAGTCAACTATCCATAAGGAAACTCGGAATTTTTTTATTTCCTTAAAAAAAAAAATCGCCGTCAATGCCGTTGGGTCTGACAGGTAAACAAAGTTAGTCATTTGTCATCTAAATAAAAAAGCCTATTGAATATTATCACAGTTCTTCGTTTCTATGACAGGAAAAATAAATGAGTTGACAGCTGTCAGAAGTTTATGCGATCGGTTACTTATTGAAAATGTATTCAAATGATGAAAGGACTGATATGTTATTTACTTATGCTAAATCATAAAGAAATCCTCTTTTGGCAAGAAATATGTATGTTGAGTTATACCCGAATCGTCGTATTCCAAACATTAAAATATTTAGACGATTAGAAATAAAATTGAAGAGACTATGGCGCATTTGACAAAAAAAAAATAGAAAATGTGTTGTAACTGAAAGTATGACGAACCAAATAGATGTTTTGGGTAAGCAAATAGTACCTAATGAAGATAAACAAAGTATAAAAACCATTCATTTATTTAATTTCAGGATAATTCTGATCAAAGTTGTTCTCTAAGAGAAATCAGCCACGAACTAGGGATTACCGTAAAATCTATAAGAAAGATTTTGAAAAATAACAAATACAAATGCTGTAGATCGTTTTCGACCAATGTAATGCTCTCCAAAATAGTTACTTTTTTGCCCATTTAATCATCTTCATATCTCTCAAGGTTTAGAATAAAGCATGTTAAGACAATCTAAAAGAAACGTGTAAGGGCAGGGAATTTCCGATGACAAACATGGAATCATCTAGATGTTTTCCACGAACTGCTCGAAGATTCCGGAAGCCAAATACGAGGATATATGAGGTCGGGAGTCATTCATTCAAGGAATATTTCACTCATGTCGAACTTTTAAAAACAAGGTCAATTACGGACTTACCAGACAGTAAATCCCCAATTGACACAAGATAGCTATTTCGCACAAAAGATGGCACTAAGAAAGCCTGTTTACTACAGGAGAAGAACCCATTAACATTAATGTATGCCCCAGTGACAAGAATGTTAACTGTCAGAACGTTGATAGTTTATGCATTACAATAGAATTGAGACCTTCGACAGTTAGATATCCCAACTGCCTTTTTAAATGGGAAAGTTGCAACCGAAGTGTATATATAAAAATACCAGATAAAAATACCAGATAAAAATACCAGATGGCGTAAATATAGATGAATCTGAAGTTTTAAAGCTTGATAGAGCATTATATGGATTGAAAGAAAGTCCACGTTGTTGGAATAACAAATTCAACGAAATAATGACAGACTTACATTTTGAAATTTTAAAAGATCAAAATTAAACTTTTGCGTCTATACAAAAGAGAAAATGTAGTGAAAGATCTGAAAGAAAGATTAAATGCAAAAGACAAATATTTTTAGGAATGGAGATACTTAAAACAGATAAAACTCAAAAAATCACTCAAAGAACCTATATAGAGAAAGTTTTTAAATAATTCAGTATGTCAGAATGTGAAGGTGTATCAACACCAATAAGTACTGGATTTACAATTGATTTTTCAAAAAAATGCCACCATAGATGTTCCTTACAGAAAGGCTCACTAATGTATTATTTCGGCCTGATATAATGTATGCAGTATCATACCTCAGCAGGTTTTAAGATAAACCTAATCAAGACCACTATCGATACCGGATTATATATTCTATACACAAGGCGAAGGAAGCTTAGAAGCATTTTCTGATGCAGATTCGGCCGGCGATAATAAGAGCGATAGAAAAAGCTCAAGTGGTTCGTTAACTGGTTTTCTAAAAAACAATCGTGTGTAGCTTTATCTACAACTGAAGCCGAGTACGTAGCGGCTGCAGCTAGTGCGCAAGAGCTTGCATATTTAAAGGGTGTTTTATCCGAGTTTCGTGACGTTAAAAATGCATAGTTGATAATTTAACCGCGATCACGATGATAAAAAGTTACGAAAATTCGAAATAACGTACGAAACACAGATATTAAAGAACATTTTCTGAAGTACCTGATAAGAAAGTTACAGATGTTGAATATGTGACCACAGATAATAATTTGGCAGATATATTCACAAAGCCATTGTGTAAAGAAAAATTTGATGATATTTGTTCTCTTTATTAACATTTCAAATGTTGAAAAATAAAGTTTGTCGCATAATACCATATTTACTTTTGTTCCTTGAATCTTCCTAGTTTTGATATTGTCACTCCAGATTTGTCTTTGCATTTGACGATTGCACACATTTTTATGTTAGAAAAATATCTGTAAATCCAGTAGGAGTGGTGGTATTATTGTTAAGTACTCATATGTAAAGTTGGTAGTGGTGGTTGCAACCTCAAGATATGTCAAGATAATGTTAAAAGTAGTAAAATGTCACATTGTTGTTTTTCCATTTTCTATTCAGAATAATTAGTTTAAATGCAGTTCTGAGACTTTCATTGTGTGAATAGGATATGACAACAATAATTTTAATAGCTACGAACCACAACTTCGTAACAGTATTTGATCCAACAATTATAAAACTTTTGTAAGGGTAATGTTTTTAATTTTATAGTACTTTTGTCGTGCGTCACGTTCGTCTTTAAGATTATTTGCTAAACGAATATTCGTCAAATTATTCATTATCTTCTTAATGTGATAACACTTCTGCTGCATCGATATCTTACCTCGAGATGACGATCCCAGAACTGGTGCCACTCTGGGCTTGGTGACGAACTCTTGAACGTTACTGGTCTTGATCTTGCCGTTGGTTAGGTAAACTTCCAACCATAACCTGTACCTAGTACCGGGCTTCAAATCCATAATGACAGTCTTCGTGGCGGAATCTCTCTTCGCAATTTTGAACATGCTCTGGTCCTCTTTACCGCTGTCGCTCTGATAAATGGCCCTGTAAATGTTGACGTACTTGTCTTCGGGATACGGAACGCCTTCCCAAGATATCTCTACGCTCTGAGACTTGATTTGGGATATTTCCAATGTGACGTTGAATCCATAAGTGTCGATTTCGTTGGCAGTTGTGAAGTGCAACATTTTTTCTGCGTGAAGCTCGGTAAGCTGTCTCGGGAATGGTATGAAGAATATTCCGATTTCGTATTTGGCGTTGGGTTTGAGGTTTTCCAATGTGTACGTGGTTACGGCTCGGTGTATCAGAGGAGTAGCTGCGTATATTTTCCCTTCGATTTCCCTGTACCTCAACTGGACACCGTCAATGAACCTGAAAGAAGTTGAGAGATCATTATTTTTCATTTTGATATTCATTTCACTATGCTGGGTGGTATTCAAACCATTACGGGTTTCCTTCACAACAACTATAATTTCTACAAAATATAACCTATATAAAAGTTGCAAAGCAACGGAGGTTCCATACTTTTCGATTAAATCATCTAAACCGGTCCTCTTACAGTCCTGTTATATATCACTAGACGTGTCAAAAATGAAATATTTGCAAGGTAAATTCAAGAGGGGAGTTCACACATACTTCACAGCTGATTGATCTACTTGTATTTTGGTTTGGTTTCAAGTTTTCAAACATTCCGCCTGAATTTACTTTGCATTGAATTGGAAAGACATAGATCGAGCTAGATGCCAATTTTTCGATATCACCTATATTGGCTTTTTTCTCTCAATCCGTTATACAAATACAATAGTTTTCACTGTTCACTATTCTTTTTTCACAATTATAATTTTGGGATGTGTTGCTACAAAAATAATAGAAAATAACTTTGAAATGTATGAATCCACCCCACAAAATTGTTGGTGACAACGATTTTTCCAAAAACTTTGGTTGTTGCTAACTTCACGCACATTATATTATCAAATTTTGATCTTTTTGCATCAAGAGCTCAGGAAAAGTACTATTAAATATTTGTTTTTTTTCCACGTTTTTATTAGCTCGATTACTCATGTGTCTGTCCAGTACAAATCTTCAATCGATTTTAAACTAACTTCCTGATGAGCTAGATACTTTTGAAACTTGGAAATGGATCAGAATTTTTCGTTTTCTTGTCCATCTGTTGTTTTTACGGACCATAAAAGGTGAGGTTAGGATCACACAATATCTCCATATCGGTGACGAGCGGACGTTGTTTCGCGATCTAGAGTGTGCTCCGCGATAGTTAACCCTATGGCGATTCTCGACCTAACAGGCATCGCGCAAGGGAGAAAGTGAGGTTAGAAAATCTAAAAATCAGTGAATGTAACAATTAGTTCTTCTTAAAATAGTGAAAAGATACAAAAACCACGGGTAATTGTGCAAAACAATACATTGAATCATTCGAGGAATCATGGAGGAATCCAGCGGGGGAAGTGAAAACAAAATGCCACAAAAAAATACCTGATGTGAAAACACCCAAAAAGACGTTTTGAAACATGAGAAGACAGGTGAAATAGATAAAAACAGTTTACTTAGTAAGTGTACAACAGACAACAATGAAATTTTTAGTTTCACAGTTGCAGAAACTTATCATCGAAATCTGCAAAATTGCCCCCAGATGAGGCAGAAAAAGCGAATTTCTGCATTTTCAATTATGCTAACAGTGAAAAAACAGTTCAATATAGTGAATACTAACATTACTAAACCTAATAGAGACACAAAAGAGCCCTGCATTGGGTCCGAGGATGAGAAATCAGCCCGTCGAGGTTAACGCAAAAACATACGAAAAAACGCAGAAGTGGAAATAATAGTGAAGAGAAACTGGTCCGACCATTCAAAATGTGTGAAATGGAAAGGGGAATGAGCAAACAGAATACCCTTATTCCGAAAAAAACTCCCGTTTTCCCATTTTCCCGTTATCCCCTCATATAGTTACATTTTTTCCCGTATTTATTTCTAATTTAATAATGGCAACAATAATAACAACTTTATTCATCTTAAATATTTCTCCATAGCGACGGTTACCATGGCAACGGTTACCACAGCAACGATTTCTTGGATGATGGTTACGTCGATGGAAGGGTAAGGTATATATGATGGTAGGTGAAAAATCCGTTTTGTATATGATTTTCATAAAATCCGTTCTTAGTGGGTGTCTACGTCGAGAGAGGAGTAACTATGCCAAATTTCAAGTCAATCGGGCGTATAGTTTTGGAGATCTCGTGATGAGTCAGTGAGTAAGTGGTATTCCGCTTATATATTATAGATAAAGACACACAAAAAAAAACAAAATGAAAGAAGAAAATATAAAAAATGGAAATCTAGAAAAATCAGAAAAACTTCGAAATTTCCCAAAAAAACAGATGGAAATCGAAACATGGGTGATAAACAAACCAATCGAACCGAAAAAACCAACTATAAACATTCAGTAACCAATGGAAATCAAGAAGGATAAGATGAAGAAGAACTTGAAGCTCCAGAAAATAGGCACGAGGAACGAGCATATGAAAAACCCGAAAATGGAACGGAAGAACACTTTCAAAAAATCCGGACACCCAGAAAAGAAAATTGAACACACAGTAGAATGTATTGAATAATTATTTAAATAATTTTTACTTTCAATTATACCACCGTCATAAAACGGACAAAAAAGTATATATATATATATATATATTTTTAATATACCACGTTTATAAAACGGATTAAAAAGTATAAAATAATATCTCCTAGCCCCATACAGATTGCAAATGATATGAAGTGTTGTGTGAGTTTTTTCAACGGCAGCTACTCCCTACACTCTTTACTATTATCTGTTGCATGCGCCCCACGTTTTTCGTTTTGAATCTTACAACTATTTTCATAGCTATTAAAAATTCACAATCACAAATTTTTAGGACAATCTCTATGGGGTTAGGAATCTGTAGGGGGATATAAATCTGTATGGGGCAAGGAGAAATTATTATATACATTTCAGCCCGTTTTATAAACCTGGTATATTGTAAAAAAAAAATATTATTCCAAAGTTTACTATGGGTATATAAAAGCTCACTATCAGCATTGTGGTGAGTATTAAGGTAGCTCTGTATGTACACGTAACAGCCAAAAGTTTCGGCCGCAGCGTACAACAAAATCCAAGGCATATACGAAGAGCTTGTATACATACAATCACAACTCATGCATGCGGTACTGTAACCGTGACAACACCGCACATTCAGCATGTATCTCCATCCTTCTAAGCCCATTGATATTGGCTTCCATTTCACATTCTCGGACTAAACCTCGCCTTCCCCCCCATCAGTTCGCCGCACTGTTGCTAATTCATCACAGTTGGTCCTGTCTTCGTTCCGTGTCGAGTAAAATTAATATTTTTCATCAGTCGAAATCTTCGACAAAAATCAAGAAGTTTTTAATGAATCCCACAATGGTACTGCATACACGAATGTTTTTTTAATCTTATGATCCGTTCAGCGTCTATAACAAAAAAGTCCTACCCGTTCACGTGTTAGGTATAGGAATCGCGTACAAAAAGACCCATTTTTATTTGCAAATATCTGACATACTGGACGGCGTATCGATTTAAAAATGTCTGAGTCGGTTTAGGGAGATTATGTTTACACCATATTAAAATTTCAGGCGTTTCCTAAGATTTGACCAAAACTATAGAAATACCTTAACCCAAAAAATACATATACTAACCTCAGTTCATTCTCGTCAAACTTCTTCCAAGTAACAGTAACCCATGTTGCATTTATGTCCGTTATAGCAAGGTCAGGTTCTATAGGAATCAGAGGAGGTAATGTTGTCATTGGGATTTCTCTGGGTGTCTTTATTTTGTATATTCTGCTACTGTGAGTGGTATGGATATCTCTCAAGGTAATTGTGATTTTTATCTTGTATTCCGTGTTGGCCTCTAGGTCTTGAAGATCGAATTCCAGAGATCGAGTTGCTATCAAATCGTTGGGGGGAGCGAATACTTGTAGCATCCAAGACTCCAAATCATCATCCCTACGAAAAAATATTGATGAAACATAAGAAAAAATCTGCTGACTCTCAATTTCAAATGGAAAACCATCTACGTGAATTTTCCCCCAGTAATTTGTGAGGCATAATTATCAAGGTAACTTGTAGAATAAATCCCACTTTGTTCTTTGAGTAGTACAGAGGACATTGAAATCTTGTTCATTTTTTTGAACAATTTCTGGATTCCTATAGTATTTGTTGGTAATCATTTATTTTTGGAATCGATGAAAATAGAATTATCCTAAAATAATGTGATTCTCAGGATATTCCATTCAAAAAATGCATATTTGGTGTGTCTAAACTTCTCTGTGAGAGAGAGAATATTTTTGAGTTGGGCCGCTTTTGATATTTAATACTTACTCTTTATTATTGGTATACCGTACTTCAACTCTGCCGTGTAAATTTACTATGACTGGTGGAACCATGAAGCCCAAACGAACTGTGTGAGGATCAATTGCTTCCAATGTGTGTACGGATATATCATCTTGTGGTGGAGGGAAAGGTCCAGGGAACAATGGACTATCGAAACCTAAAATATGATTCAATTAATATCAATACAAAATTAAGTTGGATATTTGGATGAGATGAAGGCAATTGCTAGTACGATATTGTGCAGATGGAAAATATGCAGCAAAGATGTGCAATTATGACGAGTAAATGGAAGATTAGGTAATAATTGCATAGTGTTTCTTGGGAATTACATATCCTGGAACAGGAACATTTCATCTGTTATTATAAAATATTTCCGATACTATTTTTATGAAGGCCTGTACTGAAAAAGAAAGTGTCACTGCTTGCGAACCAGACAGTAACTGTGCGTGAGTAATAATGGAATTGATAAAGAACTAATTTCTAACTCCTTATTGAAACAAATGATAAAGTCACTAGCCATTTTATAAAATGAAAAATTGTTATCCATTCTCTTTATATTTATCAAGTATCCCTAACAGCACCCAGTGTAATTCCGTTCATGACCATTTCCATAGATGTGATATATACTTTTTGCAGATATTGTGAGGGAGTTACTATTTCATCATGTGAAATCCCAGCTCAACGCGAAATATTAAGTCGATTAGTAAGATATCTTGCGGCTTTATTTCACGAAGATTCTCCTACCACCTACCTGAAGGTGGGGATAACAACGTTGAATCCATGGAATGAAAAATCAAGCGAGAACCAGGAATGTAGTATACCAGCCCCGCAGAGACACGAGCCGGGATGGGGATCCACTAAACAAATATAGAACTACCTAATCGGGTTTCAATGTTATGGTGAACGGCGATATGTTAAATTTATGTTTTCCATCTTCTCCCCAAGTTTGATCCATCCAGTAAGCTCTTGCATTAGGCAGGTCAGACGAGTTCTTTATCCCATACCATTGCAATGTTGGAGAAGTCCCCGTACAGTGAGCTCTTGTATTGGGCAGGCCAGGCGAATTCTTCATGCCGGGCCATTGGATTGTTTGAAAGCTCCCGTACAGTAAGCTCTTGCATTGGGCAGGTCAGGCGAGTTCTTCACCAGGCATTGTTTAAAAACTCCCGTTTAGTAAGCTCTTGTTGGCAGGCAGGCGAGTTTTCATTCCAAACTGTTGCATTGTTGAAAAAGCTACCCGTACAGTATGCTCTTGCATTGGGAAGGCCAAGCGAGTTCTTAATCCCAGGCCATTGCATTGTTGGAAAGCTCCCGTTCAGTAAGCTCTTGCATTGGGCAGGCCTGGCGAGTTCTTTATCCCAGACCATTGTGTTTTTTAAAAACTCTTCGTTCAGTAAGCTCTTGCATTGAGCAGGTAAGGCGTGTTTTTCATCCCAAACTGTTGCATTGGTGAAAAAGTTCCCCGTACAGTACTAGCTCTTGTATTGGGCTGGCCTAGGCCATTGCATTGTTTGAAAGCTCCCGTACAGAGAGCTCTTGCATTGGGCAGGTCTGGCGAGTTCTTTATTGTTGAAAAGCTCCCCGTTCAGTAAGCTCCTACATTGGGCAGGTCAGACTGTTGCATTGTTGAAAAAGCATTGGGCAGGTCAGGCGAGTTCTTTATCCCAGACCATTGTATTGTTGAAAATCTCTCCGTGCAGATAAAATCGGCCCCGCGTAGGGAACATAGACAACAGAGCTTTCCGGGAATACAAGTGATTATACAAACCCGATTGAAAGTTGTCCTTCGTCCGTGAAATATATCTTCATCTTCCGCTCCCGTAAAGCTATGCTTTGGTGAGCCCAATAATTCCACTTGCTGAGTTGAATAGTTTGATTTCTGCCGATCCCCCGTGCACTTTTGCTTTGATGCCATAATTGCTGTTTCACTGTAGGTCCTCGACTTCTTTTGTTGAGGTGGGTATAGCCTATACTTCTGCCTAAAACAGTGAGGTATATTTTGCCTAGGGGAACTGAGATTTATCTCTTTGTTTCCTCTTCTTGTACCACCGCGCCAGATATTCTTGATCCATCTGTATACCAGGTTGATCCGTAGATCAGGGGCATATAACACAATGCTTACAATTGTAACAAATCTACAAGTTATTAGAAATTCGCTTATATACCTACAAGTACCCATATTTCCTGTAACACAAAATTATTTCATACACTTGTAGTTACCAGTGAAATAATCTACACATGTACATGTCATTGCTACTAGATAATTACATGTGCTTTTGTTGGCAACGCGCGTCGGAGCAAGTGTATCGTGTCTGAACGTGTTTGTGAAGCAAAATAAATTGGCAGCTATGGCTGGCAGACAAGTAAAATCTGATAAAAAGATGCATTTTTTACAAAATGTCAGAGGCAATAAAGAAATTCTGTTCGGTGCCTTTTCCGACAGGTTGACAAAAGCTGACAAAGTTTATAAATGGAAAGAATTGGCAAATTGAGCAAAGAGCGTGTGTTTATGCCTTCAGATAAAGACTGGACTTATGCCAGAGACACACTATGGCAAAATATGAAGAAAACTACAATGGTAAGTAAGAACGTATTATTAGTAATTGAACTAATCGTATGATTCATAGGTGGACTTATACAGGGTGTTTCAATATTAATGGTCCATTGAGCAAAGGCATATGGTTGAAGCCAAAATATTCAATTGCAATATTCACGAAGATATAGGGCGCTCAAATTGAAAAATTCCATTTTTCCTGAATAGCTTCAACAGTATTTCACATATAATTAGCAAAAAATGATGTTACCACGTGCTTCGCCATCCCAAAAAGTTAATTCTCTCCCGAAACCGGTACACTGCATGAGCATTTTCGTTGTCACTTTCGGAATCACTTGACCACATATCGACAGTAAAATGATACGTTCACGGTGAAAGACTTCACTACACTGAATCTACCAGCGTTCAAGATAGGTAGAGAATTTGTTACAATGGTAGACAATTCCGTAACACAACTGGACAAGTGTGGTTGTTGTGTTATGGAAACAAACTACAACTGTACAGAAAGTTCCGTAATTACCAGTGCTCCGCTAGTAGCTACAAATTACTTCATGTTACAGAATACCTACACTTATATGATTCATTTGTAAACTTGTTGGACTTGTAGTATTTGTGTTATAGGCCCCAGGGGTCTGACCAGTGCAACTACTTTCAATTCTTTTCTCGTGGGATCTGTCTTAAATTCAGAACCGGCGGGATCTCTTTTGGACCGCCCTCCTTTGGCTTGTTTAAAATGGCGGAGTGTCCATGATTTGCCATGACTCAAAAGTGTTGGTTGGTTTTGGTTAACCCTTTCCATGGAAGAGGTCTTCCTGAGAGCACACGAATAGGTGGTGGTATATTTGTCTGGTTAGTAGTCATATTGTTGCTTATGCAGTGGATTTTTGTGCACCTATTGTTCTTTGATGTATCGATCCACCATCTTCTCGAGCGTTTTCATAGGAAAGGTCGTTAGACTGGGAATAGAAGTTTTCTCAGGTTTTGGAATGAAGACGATCCTGACTGATCTCGATGCTACTGGTACAGAGCCTAGAGCCAGATAGTATCAAATTATTATTATGAGCAGGAGTATGTTTAATAGCCAGTTCCCCTGTAGGAGAGCTGGAAATATGCCATCGTCCCCTGGTGATTTGTATGGCAAGAAGGCCGTTACGGCACATACCACCTTTTCGTACGTTACTACCTTTGAGGCCCTTTCGTAGTCCATTGGGCTCGACCTCACGGGTGGCAGAATAATTTGTTCGATTCAGGGAAGTGTGTGGAGATCAGGTGTTGCAGAGTATCTTCCACTGATGTGGTTTCCCGTCCATCAGGCAGCCTCACGGAACTTATTGTTTGATTTGTTGAGCCAGAGTTCATGGTTGCAACCCAACGTTATTACTTCCGTGGTTTTTGGAAAAGAAATTGAGTGAACCAGGCTGAAACCAGTATAGGTCAAGTGAAATCTGCCCCACCGACTACTAGACGGTCACTAGTGAACATTGACCCCTGGATATCTTGTCTTCACTGAAGATGCCGGAAGCAAGTGGTCCTTCCCCAGAATGAACAGAGGAAAATCCGTAACCCGAATCGAGGTGCCAAAGTGATAAGTTTCTAGAACGCCTCATAGTATAGCGATAGGACATCCACAAAAAAATCCATCATTGGTCCAGCGTCTCTAGGTGAAGAGATATGTACTTCCTACAAACGTGATTTCTTGGTCAACAGGAGGACTTCTGCACAGGACATCCAAAAGACCTTCCTGATAGATATCTTCAGAATGACTAAACGGGAAAAGGTCGAAACGTTCTCAGATATGTACCAATGCACAGCGGTAAGTAATCCAGAAAAAAACTGGTTTCCACCCAATAGGCGTTCTCAATAGATGTATTATTGACCATATAAAAAATGTATGAAACTTACATAATGAGTCATTTTTGGGATTATAACAGACCTAGGTTCATAAATGTCCTAACTCAACCATTTCAAGCAATGTTAGTACTTAATGTGTATTCAATGGTGCGGCGCCTGACGAGGGAGGTGGGGTAACTTTTAGATTTAACAAAAATAACAGAATAAATAGATTTATGAAATGACTTGAGATAATTTAAAATATTGTTTTTTGAACGATCTTCATAACCCATCAATTGGCATTCGGAATATATCCGAAATCAGTATACAGTTGTCTAATATTTGCACCTCTAGGACGTCCTCTGCACAATAATTATATTTCAAAAACCATCCGAAACCACTACAAAATTTTGACATAAGTGCTTCTCTGGACATCTGTAAAATACCACAATAAAACCCACATGTCTAGAAAATATGTCCAGTGAACGAGAACTTCTAGGGCTGGCTACATAAATTAAAAATGATGAATGTACATGCAAAATATTTACATAGAACCCTTCCCTACTAGCTGACAAGTGTGTAGCTCAGCAGGCAGAGGTCAGTTCCGGGGTGGGAAGCGGGGGCGATCAAAGATAACTTCAAACACTTCATTAACTCAATCAAGCCTAGTAGTTCATGTGGATGAACGCTCGCTTTCAAACTACAAGGACCCGGGTTCGATCCCGAGTTGGGTCGCGTAATTTTTTTTCAATTTTGTATTACACTCAAATCAACCACAAAACTTCTACAAGTCACCAAAATATATTACCTCAGAACATTAACGCTCCCAACCCTTCAAAACACAAAACAGCATTTTCACAGAGCATGACTTGCTCCGCAGCCACCGATTGCTGCTGAAAATTTCTCTGAACCTGTTACTTTGACGTACTTTTCGCAGGAAATAGCTCGAATTTGTCGAACAAAAGTATTATGCGTAAATTTCAATTGTGCAATTATGATTAAATTATAGATCTTTCTCACAAGCAAATTGCATAAAGGGATATATAACATTATTTGACTTGAAATAATGTATTGCATTAGTGAAATGATTTATATCACCCTCAATAACACAGTGAATAACAGCCCTTTCTATAAGAATATTCTGAACCTGTATAATAATAGAGAATAAATTAATTCCAATTAAATAAAAACATTGCAAACAAAAAATATAACAACAACATAAACCAAGCAGTCGGTCGACGAACATATCAGTTCAGTTGTCTCCTAGAAGCCTGAAAGGCAACGGTTGAATATTTATATTATGTTAGAATAACCAGTCAAAAATAAACACATATTATTTTATCGAGCTGTGATGATAGTAGTGTATGGAGTATATCACGATCGAAATGCGAACATTTCAAATCGTTCTTTGTTGACGACAACTTTGGTAACTTTTTGGTAAGTGTATATAGACATGTATCTCATTCTATTTCCATATAATGGATTTATTGTTTTAAATTTCACGCAAATTTCATTCTTTAATTTATTTCATTGTTTGAAAAAAGGCATTGTCCTTATTGTTGTTTGTGGAAAACATGTAAAATGTGTAAACGTAACTTAGTAAGCTTTTCTTTGTAGCCCTGAAGAAGTCTGAATATATGGACGAAACGTCGGCTTAAAATTTGTTGTCTTATACCTGTCCTCTAACCCACGAACTTTTTTCGAGATTTTAATCCAAGGACAAGAAACCTCATCAACATCAATTTATGTTTTAGATGATGAAACAGATATTAATTATACCAACGACGAGGAAGAAGATCAGTCAGATTATTAAAGCTATTTTTACCCTGTATTTCTCAAGTAATAAATGGAAACGTGTTACCACAATATTCTAATTATCAATTCATTGAAAGTTTTAATAATACAAAGACAAATTGCCAAAACTGCAAAAAAAAGTTTTACCGCTTCATCAACTCCTTGCGATATTTAAATTTTTTATATACTTAGCCATATTTTTTTTGCCTTCTGGCAAATTATGTATAGCTTTCTTAAGCCGTAAATAATGTTAAAAAGAAACCTCCAGAACTGCATCTTGTCATTAAAATTTGAACAATTTTCTTACAACTTTACCGACATAGACTTTCGGCAATAATTTTACGCAATTTCTACAGTCAAAAACTATAACTACACAAAATTTCAGAGCTGCACTGTTATTTTGATAAAACGAGTTTGACCAAATTCAACAAAATATATTTATTATCTATTAAGTACATCTCGTAATTTATTATTTACAATGCATTTCATTCTGAATTTCAATGATAAAATGTACGCCACCGTGAAGTGGCAGTAGGAGGTCGCCTCGCGTTGTTTTGCGATACCTTCGTGAAAATCAATTATTTCAAGTCTAAAAAGCTATATCCCTTTCTGCGATTCGCTCATAAGAAAGATCTGTAATTTGAACATAATAGAATAATTGAAATTTACGCATAATACTTCCGTTCGACAAATTTGAGCTATTTCCTGGGAAAAGTACGTCAAAAAACCAGGTTCAGAGAAATTTACAGCAGCTTTCGGCTCTGTGCTATGTGAAAATGCTGTTTTGTGTTTTGAGGGGTTGTGAGGGTGAATTTTCTGAGGTAATATGTTCTGGTAACTTATAGAAGTTTTGTGGTTGATTTGAGTGAAATAGAAAATTGAAAAAAAAATGCGTGACCCAGCTAGGGATCGAACCCGGGTACTTATAGTTTAAAAGCGAGAGTTCATCCACATGAGCTACTAGGCTTACTAGAGTTAATGAAGTGTTTTAAGTTATCTGAGCGCCGGGCGGCGCTCTGGAAGAATCTTTGACCGCCCGCCCCCGCTTCCTTCCCCTTGACTGACTTCTGCCTGCAGAGCTACACACTTGACAGCCAGTGAGGAAGGTTTCTATGTAAAAGTTTCCCTTGTACCTTATCATTTTCAATTTGCGTAGCCAGTTCTCCGTCTATAATGGTTCATCGGCTGTTCATATTGAATGGGAAAGTGAAAACGGGCCATCATAATGAAGAATAAAATGCATATTTCAAAAATCCAGACTTATACCCTCCAATTCAATAGATTCCAGCACCTCTCATAATATTCAAACTAACCTGGAAACGATGCATTATGTCTATTCGGAATAATGGGTCCACTCGGCTGTCCTGGTAGAGGGGGCCTATTGATTCCATTAGAGTTAAATGGAGAAAAGGGTATTTGTGGGTTGGATTGGGACTGTGTATTCTTATGGAACTCGCGCAAAATATGATCCAAACTGAAACCGGGAGGCAACTCATTGTTGACGTTTTCCCCGGGTGAATTTTGAGGAACTAGATAAGGCACTAAGTGTATTTGTGGTTTTCCCTGATTTACAAAAGGTGGACTCCCTGGTTTGGGTACCGAAGGTGGTAAACTATGGATTTCTAGAACCGAGCCAGAAGGGTAGTTACTGATCTCTGGGTGTTGGTTGATGAACTGGAGGAGTTCATCGGGATTCCCATGACCGTGTACTTCAATTTCAGAATGGTCAGAATTTTGGTGGGGTTTCAAAGGTGGCGTCTCGGTTTTGGGCACTGAGAATATATTGTTTTCTTCGTGGCCTGGAATCGGCTCCAAGGGAGGAGGGGTTACGAATACCGAACCCTTTTTGTTTTTATTTTTATCCATGTACGTTGGGCTCAGAGGTCCTAAATAATTGTTATTTTTGTCTTTCGAAGGTTTCATATTATGTTTATTCGATGGACCTTGTTTATGGTAAAAGGGATTTTCATCGGATACGATTTTGGGTTTAGGGTGAGGCTCCATGATAGTGTCACTAGCATTAGGATAAGTATCACTGTTTTCATATACAGCAAGTGGACCCAGGACTTTAGATGGCGTTTTTGGCGTGAACAATCCCGCATAGGTTTTTGTCGAATTTTTCGTTTGTCCTTTGTCGATTTCTGTTTCGTGCTGTTGTATTTCTGAAATAAACTTCATGTCAGTATCCACTCATAAATAATTTCAAATTCCATGTACTAAACCCATGCCCCAGACTATGTTCATGCCGAAATATTTACATTTACTTGAGTGGAATGTAACCGTTTCCCAGTTTGTATAAACTACAAACCTCATAGTTCTATATACATTATTGTTAGCAGAAGCGTAATAGTCTTAAAGCTGGCGACGTAAATTGAAAATGATGAGGTACAAGGGAAATTTTTACATAGAAACCTCTGCAGGCAGAAGTCAGACCCGGGGCTGAAAGCGGGAGCGGACGGTCAAAGATTCTTCCAGAGCGCCACCCGGCGTTCAAATAACTCCAAACACTTTATCAATTTACAAGGCCTGGTAGTCCGTTTGGATGAACGCTCGCTTTCAAAGTGCAAGGACCTGGGTTCGATCCCGAGCTGGGTCAAGCAAATTGTCTATTACACTCAAATCAACCACAAAACTTCTACAAGACACCAACATATATTACCTCAGAACATTCACCCTCACAACCCCTCAAGACACAAAACAGCATTTTCACAGAGCATGACTTGCTCCGCAGCGGCCGAAGGCTGCTGAAAATTTCTTTTAACCTGTTTTTTGACATACTTTTCCTAGGAAATAACTCATTTGTCGAACGAAAGTATTATGCGTAAATGTCAAATGTTCTATTATGATCAAATTATAGATCTTTCTCATAAGCAAGTCGCAGGAAGAGATATATAATATTATTTGACTTGAAACAATTTATTTTTACATATGGTTTCGCAAAACATCGCGAATCTTGTCGTTAATATTTGAACAATTTTCTTACAACTTTACCGACCTAGACTTCTGGTCATAATTTTATGCAATTTCTAAAGTTAAAACTACACAAAATTTCAGAGCTGCACTCAAAGTTGTTATTTTGATTAAAACTTAACACGTTTGACCAAATTCATCAAAATATATTCATTATCTATTAAGTATGGTACATCTCGTGATTTATTATTTCCAATGCATTTCATTCTGTGTTTCAAGGACAAAATGGGGAAAACCCCCGTACGCTCCCGTGAAGAGGCAGTAGGAGGTCACATCGCGATGTTTTGCGATACCTTATGTAAAAATTATTTCAAGTCAAATAAAGCTACCTATATATCCCTTCCTGCGATTCGGTCATAAGAATGATCTGTATTGTGAGAATGAATGTTCTGAGGTAATATATTTTGGTGACCTGTAGTCGTTTTGTGGTTGATTTGAGTGTAATAGAAAATTAAAAAAAAAATGCGTGACCCAGCTCGGGATCGAACCCAGGTCCTTGCCCTTTGAAAGCGAGCGTTCATCGAAATGGGCTACCATTTGATAAAGTGTTTGGAGTTATCTGAGCGCCGGGCGGCGCTCTGGAAGAATCTTTGACCGCCCGCCCCCGCTTTCAGCCCCGGAACTGACTTCTGCCTGCAGAGCTACACACTTGAGGAAGGTTTCTATGCAAAAATGTCCCTTGTACCTTAACATTTTTAATTAACGTAGCCAGCTCTTCGTCCTTAAGGAAAAATCGAATTGGATGTATATGCCTATCACAGTATTAGTTTAGTTAAAAAAAATTAAAATAAGTGTAGTTTTGTCTGGTACAAAGTTGCCCAATTCGACATCAAATGTATTGATGTTTCCACCAGAAGAACTGTACAAAATCATATATGTACATATATAGCGGGTGACTTTGAAAAAATTTACATTATGTAGGCCAATTGAAGGCCAAGCAGTAGGGTGGGAAAATTATATTTATCATGTCAGTTCAGAGATACATATAAATAAGGATCCCATATCTTGGTCATATTTACAGTAATAGCTTATATTCTCCTGGAATCCAACGTCCATTGAAATGGACAAATAGTTCACAACCCGTTATTGGGTTGATATTATGCAAAAATTCAGGAAGAAACCATTACCAGCTAAATTTAATGAAAAGTGACTCCCCTGCAATCAGAAGAAATGTAAAATATTTTTAAGTTTTCCAAAAAAAAACTGTTTAGCTGTTTCTCTTCGGATCTCAGGAGGATATGGTTTTAGGTTTTCTGCAAATATATTTTGGGTGATTTCACTAGCCGAATGATCTAGGGGCTTATTGTTTCAGTAACACACTGTAGATGTTGCGTATTATTTCAGTAACTATATGTCAAGTATGAATAAAGTTATCAAAATATCAAACAAAAGGTATATATATATATATATATATATATATATATGTATATACCGTTTACACTTTTTCACTGACGTTGAATAATAATAAGTAGCAGTTAAAATAACTTTTTTCCAATACTTCGTCAGTAGTAGTAGTAGAAATTATATTACGCAAAAAAGTGCAAAAGTTTAAATACAGGACAGGTAATACACAATACCCATCATTCTAATTTCAATCGTTTTTTATCAAACATATTACAATCATATTCCATCCATTCTAATTTTTTACAAGATTCATATTAATAGTACGATTGCTGTTATTCTGTATGTTAATTCCAAACCGTGACTTTGGTAATACTAAATCAAATGGCTTATCTTGTATAATGTTACAAGTATTATTGTTCTCGACTTAGATATTTCCACTTTTCTTGATATTGTGGCGAAACACAGTTGTCTCAGGGGATTCCGGATTCCTCCTAGCGTCTCATCCACCTCATCCACCTGACCGACTAAACAGGGGCAACCCTTGGCACCGAAAGTTGCATACTTTTCAGCTTCCGTCCTCGATTTAAATTGCGGTGTTCCAACCCGTTTTTTATAGTCTATTTGAACCGACAAAAAAGAAAAAATTGTCGGGCAGAGATAAGCAAGGAGTTTTTTCTTTTGGTCTTGACTTCGGCCTGTTAATTCGAGAGGGAATGGTTTCTTCCAAATAATACAATAATCTGCGTCGTCCGTTTATCAATTTGAACCTTTTGGTTTTATGCAATTATCAATAATATTGTCGAATATTTTGTTGTTGCCGCCTGGTTATTTTTATAGGTAAGTTAATGTTATATAAAACTTGGTTTGTATTTGCTTCTTGAGTGTTTGTTGTATATTCATCTAGATCATTTTTATAGACGACTTCGCAATAAAACACCTTTGCCTGGAAGTATTGGGTATTATTCCAGTTCAGTTTACAAAAACCCAAAGACCAAAAGCACCCTGAGATACCTGTTTTGGCACAATATCACCACTAAAAATACCGTTTCCAATTTTCACTTTTTCTTCCACGGACTGCTCCACATATAGCCTTCTGCAACGGTCGACGATTGTCATCCACCATGATATCAGCCTCTGAGCCAACTAAAAGCGACGCAGAGGACCTTCTAAAACTATGGCCAGAGTATATTTTGTAGTATTAGGTAACCCAAGAAATGATGCAATTAATCTCGGAATTTTTGCAAAAGTATTTATTCCGACTACTTGAACTGTATACATTATCCATTTCTATACTGAAGAAAAAATCTAAGGTTTTCTGCTATCTTATGACGCAGTGACATGTATTTACGGCAAATTTCAGCTGGATTAAATTTGTGTTCATTGTTATTTGGAACTGAAAATGTTCTTTGTATTTTCGTTTGTGAATCAGGAATTTTAACAATTATATAAGAATCCTTGTCTTCAATATCATGTATTGTCATTTTAGAAAGTTCGTCCCGGCGACAGGCGCCTGACAATCCCATAATCATAACTACTTTCATCAATAAACAAATTTCATCCGCAGCATCAAGCAAAAATTTAGTTACCTCTTCTCTCGTGAAAACGTTTGCCTTTTTCGGCTTATAGCCGGCACTTTTTCTTTTAAGAAATGCCTTCACTTTGGGATAATCACCTATATGTATGTTCTTGTTAACAGCTAAAGTTGATTTGAACATAGAAAACTTCGACCACAGGATTGACAACTTTATAGTTTTAGATTTTTCTTTCAAATAAGCAAGAATGCCGGGTTCTGATACCTTAGATATTTTTTCTGAGAACACCCACTATCAAATGCATCATATTCTTTTTCGTATAGTAGTCTGGACTTTACTGGTAGAAGTTCTAGGCTAACTGCTTCCGCAGACTCCATCACATCGGCAGGAATAACAGATTTATCATTAAAATCACTTTCTTCATCCATAATTGAAGCGATATTTCATAAATTTACGAAAGTTATCTGATTACGGTTTTACAGTAATGGTGACTTCAATAATTGAAATTGTTACTATGCACCCTGAAACCTAATATTTGTTCTAATTTTTCCTGGTAGGTATGTATCGCGATTGACTGAAATAATTTTGCTCAATGTCACTGTCACTGCCAAAACAATAAAAATTGGAAGATTGGCTTTCGAAACGTTAATAAAAAATGGTATTTTAATTTATATATTAAAAAAAAAACAGGCTTCGGCCAGAGCTCTCCAGATCTCTGACTGGTGACTACTCCGTACTGATGAGGGCCAAAAGCCTGAAACCGGTATGCGGATTGTTAGGCGGACCCGGCATGAATTTAACATAATCGAACTTATCAGAAAGAAACATTTGCAATCAATTTTCATTTTTATGGAAGTTTGCAAAGATTATCATTCAACGTTCTGCTTAGTATTTGCCAGGAAAGTAGTTGTTTCTCGCTTGTGGTCTACCAATTGTTTTTCAATTTATATTGATTTCGTTGTGAAGATGACTTTGTGTTCTTTATTTTCTATAAAAAATAATACCTACAGCACAGAAATAATTTCATGGATATTGGAGGACAAAAATATACCAATTGCATTTTACATTCACCAATCAAAAACTCTAAGAATTACCAACACCAGATAGCAGGGAAAAAGCAATAATGTACAAATGAACCTCGAAGCCTTATGGAAACAATTGCTTTCACAGAGGCTTTCTTATCATTCAAAAAAATGAATTGGTCTATAGACCGGGTGACAACGATTTATAGGAATAGCCAACCATTTCGGTAATAATCAGGATCGGGCTTTCAAATTTCCAGTGGAACCATGAGGACAAAATCCACGTGATTTTTGGAGTAATTTGCACTGATGCGATTTCGATATCCCCTGTGGATTTTAGCAGATATACCAAATTTTGTACCATAGATGACAAAATTGACAATGGACAACGCATACGGTTTGTTGTGCGATGTCTAAAAACCCTGGTACTTGCACTGATTCGATACCATAGCTTCAATATCTGTGGTAGATGGCGCCGTTCACAAATGTTTGCATCCTCGCTTAATGTGAAAACCTAATTTTTGTCAGCTTCATTTTATATGATATTTTTTTCTGTGTTTTGTCAGTGTCTCTACGTTTTTCCTTCTCTTAGCTTATTTTTTAGTTCGTTCTTTTCAAAATCAAGTCGATCATCAGTTCATTAGTGCGAAAATAAGTGTTAATTTTTTGTTAAATGGGCCCCATTTGTATTTTGTGTGGATAGTCTAAAGCCGCAGATTGGAATATCACCTGTATTCTGTACCAAAGGCGGTAAAAGTGAAAATATTGCACCTTTCAACGAGGCATATAGGCCAGTCAAAATAGACCGACAATTCACATTAATTACAAACATTTCTTTAGCACTGCCGTATGATGAGGCATCCAGTAAAGACCAAATATAAAAATTTGCACACTCTCCGGTGACCGGAAATTACTCAAATTCGCATAAAACGTTAATTAGCAATATCTCCTTGGACAAAATTGCAAACATTGTGCAAATTGCAGGTTTATTCCCTAACTTCGTTTCTACATCCCTTGTAAAATTTGCACAAGCAATTTTCAACCGGATATACGAATAATCCTTGATTACGTTATAATTAGCGGTAATTCTGGTTACAAAATTGCAAACATTGTGCAAATTTGTGGTAAAATCATGGTTCCGTCACCCCTAAAATGCTTTAAATTTGTAAACTTGTCATGTGTACGGAAAATCCAAAAATTGCAGGTATATTCCCTAACTTCTTTTCTACATCCCTTGTAAAATTTGCACATGCAATTTTCAACCGGATATACGAATAATCCTTGATTACGTTATAATTAGCGGTAATTCTGGTTACAAAATTGCAAACATTGTGCAAATTTGTGGTAAAATCATGGTTCCGTCACCCCTAAAATGCTTTAAATTTGCAAACTTGTCGTGTGTACAGAAAATCCAAAAATTATGGATAACGCTGAAAGCAGTCTCAGGGGCAATGTTTTAGGGATCACGAAATTGCAAACAATGTTTCCGTGCTTTGCAAACTTTGGTGGCATAATTTTAAGTCGCCAATTGAGTTTGCACCTTTTTCAGTATCCCGGAAGATGGCGGAAATTAACATTATTGTTAGAAGCAATTTTCGCAAATGCCACAAAATTCCAAACTTTGTGCATTTTTTTTTGTTCTGCTATGGCAAATAAGTCTACGTATAAATTTGCAACCCTATGAAATGTTGGGAAAGCCGGGCAATAGAGTATTATCAGTTAAGTCGATTTTCGCGGATGTCACAAAATTCCAAATTTTGTTCAATTTTTTCTCAAAGTTCTGGAATGCCAAACAAGTTCATCTATAAATCGTCGGGAAAACAGGGCAGTAGAATATTATCAATTAAGACGATTTTCGCGGATGATACAAAATTCCAAACTTTGTGCAATTTTTTCTCAAAGTTCTGGAATGGCAAACAAGTCTACCTATAAAGTTGCAACCCTATAAACCGTCAAATACTAAATAGTAGACAATTATGTCTTATTAAGTGGTATTTTCACATAGAAAACCATCAAGTAAAACTATGTGTTGGAACCATACAGTGTTATCATCTGATATAACCAATCGGTGGAATCGTCTAATTTCACTATCGGGTATCATGAAAATGACGATATAACTTGACAATTCGCTTAAAAGAACGAAAAAATTACCGGCTTCGGTAATTTGGTCCTTGAATAATTATCCTCTGGTAATAAGAGCCGATTCCACCAGATCGGGTTCAATTATTGAGCAAAAATTGCAAAAAAATTAACATTTCGCGAAAATCGCCTTAATTGGTAATATTCCATTGCCCTGATTTCCCGCGTTTTATGGGTTGGCAAATTCATATGTCAACTTGTTCGCCTCTTCAGAACTTTGAGAAAAAAATGCACAAAGTTTGGAATTTTGTGTCATCCGCGAAAATCGACTCAATTGACAATATTCCATTGCACTGCTTTCCTGACGGTTTATAGGGTTGCAAATTTATAGGTAGACTTGTTTGCCATTCCAGAACTTGGAGAAAAAAAAATGCTCAAAGTTTGGAATTTTGTGGCATTTGCAAAAATTGCTTCTAACAATAATGTTCATTTCCGCCATCCTCCGGGATACTGAAAAAGGTGCAAACTCAATTGGCGACTTAAAATTATGCCACCAAAGTTTGCAAAACACGAAAACATTGTTTGCAATTTCGTGACCCCTAAAACTTTGCCCCTGAGACTGTTTTTAGCGTTATCCATAATTTTTGGATGTTCCGTACACATGAAGAGTTTGCAAATTTAAATCGTTTTAGGCGTGACGGAACCATTATTTTAACACAAATTAGCACAATGTTTGCAATTTTGTAACCAGAATTAGCGCTAATTACAACGTAATCAAGGATTATTCGTATTTCCGGTTGGAAATTGCGTGTGCAAATGTTACAAGGGTTGTAGAAAAGAAGTTAGGGAATATACCTGCAATTTGCACAATGTTTGCAATTTTGCCCAAAGAGATATGCTAATTAACGTTTTATGCGAATTTGAGTAATTTCCGGTCACCGGATGAGTTTGCAAATTTTTTGATTTAGTCTTTACTGGATGCCTCAACATACGGCAGTACTAAAGAAATGTTTGTAATTATTATCTATTTTGACTGGCGTAATAGGTGACCGTGAGTTTGATGATTGTTTGGTATAACCAATATATTATTTTTGGCTTCAGACCCCAAATCTTTTCAAAAACTCGGCGGCACGACCAGGTTGCCACTGTAGCTTTGGAACGAATGTGGTTGATGTTACTGTTCCATGTTAGATTTTGACAATCTTCCATGGCATTTACTTTGTATAAATCATTTAGGCCCGATTTCACCACAAGACAGATAAACGGCGTTTTACTAAACTCCGTTCTCACTAAACTCAGATTTTAATCTTGATAAACCTCGATCAAGTTTCACCGACACAAACAGACGAAAGCTAAACCGAGTTTATTGAAACTTACTTTAAGGACAGTCTAAAGCTGGCAACATAGTAAAATATGACCGTTTCTGTCTTTTTTGCATAGATTTCGTTGTTTTTTGTTTTGTAGAGGAGCCAAAGCCAAGTATCTAGGCTGCTTGCCTTCTCTGGGAGATTTCACAATGTTTTCTATTTCTTACAACAGCAGATGGAATTCTGGTAACAGGCTCAAAAATACAAACATGTACAATTTACCTGAAAAATCGTATTCGGCCGTCTTTGGATGCATTTTTATTGCATTTCACAACAGAATAATATGAAGGCATGATCATCTACGAATTAAACAATAACACATGTAATCCAACTACTGAATTATTTTTGAAATAGGTGAACATGTTCAATTCTCCAACATGAACAATTCGGAAAAGTAAGGTTGTTTTACCTCCAATGTCAACCATCTATCAAACGTGCACGAAACCAATGAACTAAACGTCGTTTAACTTCATAACTGGCCAAATTCAGCCCGTTTTAAGTGGAAACGCCGTTTAGAACTAAACGCGGTATAGGCCCGATTTCACCAACCTCTTTAAACGAGTTGTGTTCAAATTAAACTTAGATTAAGCTTTCTACACGTCATATTGGATTTCACCAGGAACTATAAACCGCGTTTAGTTCTAAACGGCGTTTTTACTTAAAACGGGCTGAATTTGGCCAGTTACGAAGTTAAACGACGTTTAGTTCATTGGTTTCGTGCACGTTTGACAGATGGTTGACATTGGGGGTAAAACAACCTTACTTTTCCGATTTGTTTATGAATTGAACATTTTTACCTATTTCTAAAAGAATTCAGTAGTTGGATTACATGTGTTATTGTTTAATTCGTAGATGAGCATGCCTTCATATTGTTCTGTTGTGAAATGCAATAAAAATGCACCAAAAGACGGCCGAATACGATTTTTCAGGTAAATTGTACATGTTGGTATTTTTGACCCTGTTATCAGAATTCCATCTGCTGTTGTAAGAAATAGAAAACATTGTGAAATCTCCCAGAGGAGGCAAGCAGCCTAGATACATGCCATCAAACGAAAAGACTGGTCTGATAAGTTAACGAAATATGGTAGAGTTTGTTCCAGACATTTTCACTCTGGTAAAGGAAATATGTTGTACCAATTTTTTATTTTTTTTATGTTCTGGTTCCCACGAAAAGGGATATCCTGTAATGTTCAGAGAACATCGTGGGAACCAAGGGAAAGAAGGTAGGAGTTGGTGTTCTTCTTAAATTTCTGGAGGTTGTATGCCTCGGGGAACACCTCCCTAGGCAATGAGTTCCAAAGCCTCGCTGTTCGTTGGATGAACGAGTCTTTGGAAAGTGATGTTCTGCAGGTCTCCAAAGTGACCACGAAGGGGTGTGATGACTGAACTTGACGGGTTAGTCTCGAAGAGATTGCCAAAGCAGGAACGATTGTTGATATTTCAGAAGAGCATCGCCCATGAAAATATCTATAAAATAGAGACAAATCGCCAACTTTTCTACGGTGTTCCAGACAAGTGAGCGAGTTTGTGGGCGAGGCATCACCGAAGAGACGAATTGCCCTTTTTTGGACAGAATCCAATAGCCTCAGGATTTGTTTAGGTGCCGCGCTCCAAATATGGGAACAGTATTCCAGGACAGGTCGGATCTGTGCCTTATAGATCATAAGCAGCTGGGTGGGGGTGAAATAGCTCTTGGCACGAAACAAAAAACCAAGTTTTTGGGATGCACTTTTGGCAATGGACCTCACGTGATTTTCCCAGGAGAGGTTATTGCTGATAGTAATACCAAGCATCGATATGGATGACTTCAGTGGTATGGTTACTCCTGACAAAGTTATGTTAGGCATAGTGAGATCGACTTTTCTAGAGAAAAGACATGCTTGTGTTTTGTTTGCATTGAATTCTACCAAGTTATTAGATCCCCACTCGAGAATTGTTGCTAAGTCCATATTTATATTATTAACATTTCTTCCTCGTTCATTTCTGGTTTCACGGGCTGATATAGGGGCCCTGGAAGAGAAAGCGGTATGGAGGGTACTATCATCGGCAAAGCTGTGTACTGGACATGAAGTTGCTTTCAACAGGTCGTTGATGTGAAGTAGAAATAGTGTCGGTGCGAGAATAGATCCTTGCGGAACACCAGCATTTATGAGTAGAGTGTCAGATGAAACTCCATCGACCACTACATGGAGAGACCTGTTTGAGAGAAAACTAACAAGCAGAGAACACAGCTGAGGGGGCAGGCCATAAGACGGAAGCTTGGCGAGGAGTCCCTGGTGCCAAACTCGATCGAACGCCTTGGAGATATCTAATGCCACAGCTAAAGTTTCTCCATACTTTTCAATAGATAGTTGCCATATATGTGAGACGTAAGCGAGCAGGTCACCAGCTGGGTGCCGAATGAAGTCCAAAGAAGGAATTTATTTGATGAATTATATTTTCACATTCCAACTTGAAATTCATTGTAGAAGATATTGTCACTTTTATCAAGTTTCTTCAAAAACTAAATTTTGAACACCGAACACCCACAAAAACATCACAAAACATGAGCCAAACACAAAAGTTATCGGTTTTCAATTTTTAGGTTATATTGTCACTTGGCTTTGGCTCCTCTACAAAACAACGAAATCTATGCAAAACTGACAGAAACGTACATATTTTACTATGTTGCCAGCTTTTGACTGTCCTTAAACTAAGTTTCAATAATCTCGGTTTAGCTTTCGTCTGTTTGTGTCGGTGAAACTGGATCGAGGTTTATCAAGATTAAAATCTGAGTTTAGTGAGAACGGAGTTTAGTAAAACGCCGTTTATCTGTCTTGTGGTGAAATCAGGCCTTATAGTTCCTGGTGAAATCCAATATGACGTGTAGAAAGCTTAATCTAAGTTTAATTTGATCAAAACTCCTTTAAAGAGGTTGGTGAAATCGGGCCTTAGTGAATGTAACCCTGTTACAGATACATAACGTTTTGTTCATAAAGAAATGAATTCGCTAGAAGTACCTTCTTGAAACGTACTTGAAATCAAAAAAGTTCAGGTACTTTTCAGCTGCAAATACAAAAAAACTTGTTGAATCCCAACCAACCCTATTAATAGAGAAATGGTTAACTAATCACCATATATCGCTGTCACTAGGTCTACGAAAAACATCAACAAAAGCATTCACTCCATGTTCATACAATAAGCTAGATATCATCAACTCACCTGTATCAGCAGTGTTGCATACCCAATACATGCAGCAGTCATCTTCAGGAATGTGCCCGATTTTAGCAAGATTTTGAGGGCATGCCAAGTTCGGCGGAGGCAACGCTGTCACCGGTTGGCAAGTGTTTTGGCACTCAACTTTGCCCATCTCGCAATAGCACCTCTTTTCGCAACTGGTGACGTTTATTGGAAGCTGCTCCCAGTTTTTGTAAACAACACCCTCGTGTTCGCAAGATCCGTTGTTTTTGCATTTGATGCTTTCGGGGCAGCACTTCGGGGGTGAAGGTTGGAAATCGGGCGGTATTGTTTCCCACTCCACGCAGTTCGGATCCAAAACATCTACGCCGAAGTAAGTCGGGCATTGGATTTTCAAACATTTCATCCCTCCCTCTTGACAGACGCATAATGCTGCGCAATCGTCATTGTATTCCTCCCCTATTTTGAATAACCGTCCCTTATATTCGCAACCTTCAGAGTCATTTTTGAGTTTATCCTTGGGTTTCGCACTCGCATCGAAGTGTTGAATATTAACTATATCCTCAGAGTTTTCCAGTCTCAGATACTTGGCATCTCTTTTCACCAGCACGTAGCCATCTTGTGATAACTTGAACTTTTGCCAGCTAGTTTTGTCGTCACTTAATTCAACTATCAATGAATTGTCATCCTCGGGCATGGTGTCAAACTTTAGTAAAATTGTCGTCGCATTCACATACCTAGCGGATAATATTTTATGCTTTTGATTTTCGTCATACTTATCGGGGTCGTTATCGTCAAGAGTGACGTCACACAGTATTTTCTTGCAACAAGTGTCGTTGGGATCTGGTACTTCGACACAGCTGTCGTTTAATTTGGTTGTGGAAGGACATCTGAAAACATAATATTGAACTTATAAATGAGAGACAGGATGTTTTAAAAGCTGAGGCATACTTTTCAGTGGGCTAGAATTTTAAAACATTGGTTATTTTCAGTTCAATAAGGGAGATATTCATTGAAAATGAAAATGAAATTGAATTGAATGAATTTATATTGGTCCTGAGGCGGTTTGACCCAGGGTCTTGTTAGATTACATAAATTCTTCGATCTTGGTGGGTAGGGGGAGTGTTCTTTTCCTAATCAAACTAGTTTTATGAAGTCAATTATGGAAAACACTGAATGATGGGAACAAGGTGAGTATGAACACTTTATATTAATGAGGTCCATACGCTTCATATGTAACGTATGTACTTCCTACGATTCAACTTCAGCACTACACTACCATCTCCCAATCATATTCTCCTAGCAGTTCAATATCTAGATTGGAAATACACAGGTCATTGATTAAACTGATGGCGTTAATATCAATTTTGGGAACACAAAATCAAACCTGGAAACATTACTTAACGCAACTTCAACGATACCCTGTTATGTATCGATAATATTTATCTGCTGATTTAACATCCCAAATGAAAGAATACACTGGCTTCATTAAGCTGATGCAAATAATATTAACTTTGGAGGTAGCAAAAGCAAATCTAGGTACTTTATATGTATGTAGGAACTACACTTCAACTTCTTATGATACCCTGCAATCTTTAACATTTCTCTACTAATCCAATATAGCAAATAAAAGAATACACTTTTCTCATCAAGTTGATATGGCTTTCATCCAACCACGAAACCCTGGTACCTGAAAATAGAAAGTAGAAATTGTCCGGGAGCTTCGCATGTCAACAAAGTGTCAAGTACCAAAGTTTTAGCTGAAATTTGGTAAAAGCGGTGTTCTTTCCGGAGGGAAACCTGGATTTAATTGTAAAACAGATATCTTAGACCATTTTCGTGCAAGTTTCAGATTGCAAATCCATTCGGAAAATTCGAATATTGGCATGTACCAGTCAGAAATTTGGAATTCTTGAAAACAAAATCTGTAACTCTAGATACGGCCTTTTTTTTTAGAAAAGTGAACCCAGAATCTATAGAAAGACAGCTTGAGCCCTGGTCCTGATAACATCTCCTGCGATAGAATTCTATTAAAGTACTGGCTGAAGGAAAGGAAGGGAGTACTGACTCAAGATGGGATCCATAACACCAGACCACTTACCTTAAGAGAGTCCAGGTCCGTAACTATTAAAATTAAAATATGCCTTGAGTCTAAATTCTGCGTACTGTATTGTTTATATCAGTTCTATAGAAGCAGTTCTAAATAAGAGATTGTAAGATCACTATCAAATCCGTACAATTAGGCTTGATGGAGTCAGCATTCTTATAGTTAGGTTGGCCTAGATCTCGCCATAGCATCGAGTAAAGTAATGGTTTTATAAACTGTGAAATAGTGGAACTGAGTATGTTTATCTTGTCCCAATGTTACTTCTTGCTATAAATAAATGAATCCCGGTTCTATCACCTTGCCAAAACTTTAACCTAAAGACTGACCGTGAAAAGTAACGGGTTTGTTGTTACGGATGCACCCAAAAAGATTACAGCTGGTCACTAGGCTCGTGTCAGGACAAACTCCTTGTTTGAGGCAATGTAAAGACTATTCACACACATTGTCGGGAGTAAATTCTAGAGGAATATTGTTAAGATCCAAGACTAATTAATTGCTACATGGTCTCTCTAATTTATTTATTGAATACATAAAGTACTAAAAATATCTTATAATGGAATTCAAAGAAAAAGTGAGGCTAGGAAAAAATAGATATTGGAATCGTCTCTCAATTGTCCGGATGTGATTAAATTAATTGATCGTACCACAATGTGACTACTCAATGTTACTCTCTGTTAAGTCACGGATCCCGGCTCAACCACCCCCTATAATTCTGTATATATATATATATATATTTTTTTTTTCTTCAAATTCTCGGAATAAAGGTCTGATTCAGTCAATTCATATAATTTTTCTTAACGACGTTTCGACTTGGTATTTGTCATCATCAGGTTAAAACACTAAAATTAAAAATATGGAGTTTGAGACATATTTAACTTAACACAATATTGAAATGTATGCACTAAAATAATTCTTGAAAAACATATGGTTCGAAATATAACACGTTATTTAACTCAATATAAATATTTGTAACATTTATGAGTATTCACTTACAAATTATTTTATTTGAGTTTTGCGTTCGCATCGTACGAAGGTTATTGTGGGAGTGTGACCTGCGTCGAAGTTATCGGGAATGGAATCTTTCATGCATTTTTACCCTCTTCATAAGTAGGTACATGGGATTGTTTATATTGAGTTCTAATATATGAGCCGGACTGTATTTTTTTGGTAGCATGTAAAGATCAGTTTTCATTATGATTACTATAAACAAAGTTAAAAGAGGTTGTTATAAATCTGGCTTAAGTTTTTGATATCATTTCTATTGTTACTGCTATTGGGGTCTTTTTCAATATGTATCATTTCAAGGAATGTTCTTACTCTTGGATTCCTTTCTTTGGTCAAAATTTCAACGTTGTTAGTGTCAAACTTATGTTGATTTTCTTTTTCGTGTTTTGATAAGGCTGTAATGTCGGTTTTTGAGTATTTGTGGGCTTGTACTCGTTTTTGCAAATATTGTTTTGTTTGACCTATATAGGTACTTTGACAGTCTTTACATGGTATTCTATATACTGTATGAGTTTGTTTGTTTTTTGGTATTTCTGGTTTTAATTTTGAATACATGGTTTTGTTCGTATTTTTCAGTCGATGTGCAATAGTTTTTTTGGTTTTTTTTTTTACTTTTTTCATTTTTATTTTTTTTTTTTGGTTTTTTTTTTTTAATTTTTTTTTTTTTATTTTTGAATTTTGGGTGTGCAAGCTTTATAGCTCTGTCAGTTAAATTTTGAATAACATTTTTTTTGTAACTGGGGTGCGTTTGACAAATAGTTAGTGTAACGATTTGATGCATTTGGTTCAATAAACCAGTTTGTGAAAATTTTTCCAGTATTGTCGTGTATTATTGTTGTGTCGAGAAAGTTTATTTGTTTTTCTATTTCTTTTTCTATTGTAAATTTCAATCTAGGATGATATTTATTAAATTTTTCTAGAATTTCATCAACTTTGTCAGTAGGGATACAGGTTAAACAATCGTCTACATATCGTTTGAAGAATATTGGTTTGAAAGTTAGTGATTTGATGATCTTTCTTCAACATACTCCATAACCAGATTTGCTACTGTTGCAGCAATTGGAGATCCCATTGCAATTGCAATTGACAAATACCATGTCGAAACGTCGTTGAGAAAAATTATATGAATTGACTGAATCAGACTTTATTCCGAGAATTTGAAGAAAATATATATGTGGTCAAGAAACTAAAGAAAATATATATATATATATATATATATATATATATATATGCATAGAACGTACTGTAAAGAGTGGCCAAGGATGGTAACGGGTACACACAAAAAGATTCCGGCCGGTCACTAGGCCAATAGTCATAGACAACTCCCTCGTTGGGTGGGTAATGTACTAGAAACTTCATTCTCTCAATTGGCGATGACAGATCTATGAAAATTCCCGTGAAATATACCGGCAATATATTTTGGGGAATAACCAAACTAGGAAATACAGATATATTCCTGTCACCTGTTTATTTAATTTATTATTTCTCATAACATAATAAACATCTTACTTAATTGAACCACATTAAGTTTGGAACAGGAGACGATTTCATTATAAGCTGAACTCTTATAATTCTTGATATTGTGAATAATTTAAAGATCTGAATCATTGAATTTGTTTTCAAATAAGTTGAGATTGTAACTCTTGGCTTCAATATATGTATTCCTTTTTCTTTTGGTCTTTTATTTCTCTTCAGCTGAACAGAACTTTGTATCCTGGACGCACACACGAAAAAAAGAGGAGGTAGCAAAAAAAATTGATAGTCAACCAGAAATTTTCTTAATCATATATACACTGAATTTATATGTAAATTTTTTTTCAAAGATATCGTGATAAGCAGATTTTCAAAAGATCAACGAGCAATAATATGCAGGAAGGCTTGTACTTGACTGAAATCGAGGAAGAAACTGTGGCAATGATCAAGAATGAACCAACAAGTATTATCGTAATAAAGAAAATCCTACAAAATTTATTTAACGCTGAGTACAGAGACCACTATAAACTACTTTCCAAAGACATGGGGATTTACCTCCTGATTTCATTCACCACACCGATCCTGAAATCCATAAAAATAAACCACATTTTTCTAAACATCTGGATATACACCATTATCAGACAAGAAATGCTGAACTGCTCATACAACCTCGTTTTAGACTAAACTCAGAAAAACTCCCTGAATATAAACCTTTTTAATCATATACCAGAAGTTACCAAGACTGAGGAATATCTAAACTATTCTTGTACACATGACTTGCAGCAAACATGTAAATGTTAAGGTGTCCTATAAATCTATCTATGTATAATCCTATCGTGAAATAAGGTATGTAATGAGAAGTAAAAAACCCATTCATATTCATGAAACGCAGTTAACTATTCACTAGATATGTGTCGAGGAAATACGAACCTTGCTTTACAAGAAATTGTTCCAGCAATTCCACAAGTACACACTTCAGAGCATTCTTTGTTGAATTGGTCTCCTCTGTTATACGTTTTATTATTATAAGAACATATCTCCAGTGGTTCGGTCTCTGGAAAAAAAAACACATATAATAGATTGTTTCATAAGGAGTCAAAATTAAACGCCGACTAACACATTTTTTTATCCCAGCGTAAAAGTTTACAGATATGAAGTATATATGATTTTTGGAGAAAAAATCCTTTCATTAATCCATTAAATGTGACGAATTTATTTTTATAACTTCTGATTCAGAATCATAATCGGAAATGCTTTATTGTCATATAATATCAACTATGTTGACAAAGCTTGCCTAAAACTAAGATACATAAAAATAGGATAAAATTTAATACCGTAAATACGTAATGTTAAAGTTATATATAAAAAAGATCACAGTACAGTTTGTCACGAAGCATAGAAACAATTCAGACAACACATTAAAATAGTTTATAATATATAATAAAGTTTTCAGTGTATTTAGGAGTGAGCTGTGAGGTTGTCCATGAAGTATTCATTCAAATCATAAAATACTTTTTGGAGCAGCAGTTTTTTCACTTCTTATAATAATAATAAAATAATAATAATAATAATAATAATAATAATAATAATAATAATAATAATAATAATAATAATAATAATAATAATAATAATAATAGTCCGTTGTGGAGAATGAGAAGTGCCGAATTTATTGGAACTACTCATTCCCCACCCTCAGGCAAATACAAGCCAACAAGCCTGACGTAGTCCTCTTCGACCGCCAGCAGAAAACGATATACGTTATAGAGTTTTCGGCTCCGGGCAGACGAATATCATACGAAAAGGGATGAGAAACGGACGAAGTATCGAGATTTACTCTTCGAGCTCCGCAGACTCTATCCAGACCATTCTGTGAAGATAGTGGTTCTGATAATAGGGCCCTTGGTGGAATGATGCCAACGCTACTCTCAAACCTGAAATTATACCGGCATGCCGTAAATCGGCAAAATCTCTAGCCGGCCGCATGCAGAAGGCAGTCATTCTCGGATCGTTACGTCTGCTCAGGGCACATGATTCTCGGACCAATGATCTCTCACCTCACGGATGTGGGGAGAGGTCATTGGTTTATTAACCAGCGCGCCCTTCCGAATGGGTCGGAGCTTCGGAAGTAAGGGCCTGACTGGTAGTGTTTAAAACGAAAATAATAATAATAATAATAATAATAATAATAATAATAATAATAATAATAATAATAATAATAATAATAATAATAATAATAATAATAATAATAATAATAATAATAATTAATAATAATAATAAATAAGCAGGGTAGGTCAAACAACACCAGCAATGACCTTGGTGAGTGGCGCCACCACTTAACCAGCCTAGGATGCAAAATCGGACCGGCAGCTTAAGCGCATCCGGGAGGAAAAGGCAAACACTTCCTCTGGTGTCGGCCGTGTTTCTGCTAGGCTAACCCCTCGCAGGATCATACTCTGGTTCCTAGAAGGAGGAGACAGGGCCCCACAACCGACCTCATCGGATGGAGGTCAACGGCAAGGTGGTGGGGCCCAAATCGATGGACACCTATGACGACATACGCAATGGACAACGTTCTGAGTGGACAGACGAAATGAGAGACGGCCTTCTGCGTTGCTATGAGAGTAGCGGCCCGGCCGAAGGGGATACATGGCGCAATGCATGCTCTGTGGTGCGTGGCACACCAGAGTATGCTGCATTTTCCTCACAAAATCTACGGATTATGTATCTCACCTTCGTAGCCGTGGCTATGTGAGACCGCCTCCTAGGCAGGTTAACGAGTGGCCGAAGTGGCAGAAGTGCCACGAGTCGAACCAGCCGAAGAGGTGGCAGGTATCAATATTCCACCAACAGAGATTATCAGAACACGCAGGGTGCTCCGCACTTTGAAGCCCTGAAGCCTCAAGATCTGGCTCGAGTGGATGCGGAAATTCGTGAAGCGCTTCCAGAAGAGGCTGACATCTGGCAAATCAACACCGCCGTATACGATGCTGCTCTTTATGCTTTCCCGTGCGGATACGCAGAATAATGCGTCTTCGACTAGAAAGCATGAGAGACGCACACAAAGATGGAAGCCAAAATCAAGTCGGCGAGACACGCATCTCGTATCCAATGTGTGATGGACTACGTAGTGGCCAATAGGCCATTTACGCTAACGGTGCGGCGAATCGCAGCTAAGTTGCGACGAGTCCATCACACATTGAATCAAGTGCTGTTAACCATTAAACAACACTGCCTTGATAGGATACGAATGCTAGTGGCTGCCAAAAAGTCACTAGTACGGCGAGCGAGAGATCGCGGAAAACAAACAGTTCCGCGAGAAACCCTCCGCTTATTCCCGCAACCGCCGCTTGTTGTGGAAAACCCGCCGACCGCTGATCAGGTGGAAAACTTCTGGAAGGAGATTTACGAATATCCGCAGCCACTCAACATAGACACTCCAGCCCTGACGCGGTTTGGAGCCTTCTGTAGGAGGTTTCAGCAACCTCATCCCATTGAACTGCGCCAACCGATAACCCGGAAGAAGTTCGGAAAGCTCTACAGGGCTCGAAGAACTTTGCTGCTCCAGGCCCAGACGGGTTGTGCAACTTGTGGTGGAAGAAGTTCCCCAGTACCCACCACCACTTAGCCAGAGTTTTCGACTCGTGGCTTAGTGGAAACAGCAGATTCCGGCTTGGTTTGTCGAGGGGCGAACCGTGCTAATCCCCAAGAACGGAAATTTGTCTGATCCCAAGAATTACAGACCGATAACATGCTTGAACACGTGTTACAAATTGTTTACGCGCATTTTGTACACGCGAATACTCCTCGCAGTTGACACGGTGTACGAACGGATATAATGAGCAGAAAGGGTCAAAGAAAGGTGTTGCTGGCTGCAAGGAGAACCTGCTGATCGATAGATGTATCACGCAGGACTCCGTGCAGTATAAGCGCAACCTTTCGATGGCCTGGATCGATTACCGCAAGGCATTTGATTCAACATCGCATGAGTTGATCTTGCATTTGCTCAGATGCCTTGCGGTACCCGATCAAATAGTGAGATGCATTGAACAGTTGATGCCACTCTGGAAGACTCGCTTCACCATAACATCAGGTGGAGCCAAAGTCCAAACGGAGCAGGTTATCTTTAGGAGAGGGGTGTTCCAAGGTTCCCCTCAGCCCCTCCTTTTGCATCTCACTTATGCCATTATCCGTTGCGCTCAGAAAAACTCGTGGTTACAACTGTAGTGCCCCGGAGACCGAAGGCATAAGGTCACCATTTATTTTATATGGATGACCTGAAGCTTTATGCCTCGGGTGAGAGATCTCCAGCAATCTCTGAGGGTGGTGCAAGAGTACACATGCTATCGGTATGGAATTCGGATGGATAAATGTGCACTGGTTCATCTCAGAAGAGGACGATGCGAGGATTATGGAGAGGACGCGCAGCTGGTAGATGGAAGTATCCTCCGCCATCTGGATGCCGGAGAGGCGTATACCTACCTAGGAGTGCAACAACGTTGCACCCAAGAGGTAGTGGCGGTTAAAAACGCTCTCCGCGGCAAGTATCAGCAGAAACTCCGGCAGATCTGGTCATCAGAACTGTCGGGCATGAACAAAGTTTCTGCCACCAACATGCTTGCCGTTCCGATACTGATCTACTCCTTTGGGGTAGTGAAGTGGACCCTGGAGGAGCTGCGGAATCGACGTGAAGACTCGCAAAATGATGCACCTACATCGTAGTTTGCATCCGAAATCGTCCGTTCCACGGTTGTACCTCCCGAAAACAAGGAGGCCGTGGACTTCTGAGTTTGGAGTGTCTACACAACAGGATGGTGTTGGATGGAGCCTGTAAAGTCATCAGGAGCTTGGATCCCCTTCCTGCATGGTCAAAGACCATGAGATTGCAGGAAAGGAGCGTTTTCTTTTAAGGCAGCAATCCGTGCAGCCGATGAACTCGGTCTTGTATTCGACACCGAGCGGATATCCAAGACTCTATCACCGAGTTGGAGCCCGCTCGAAGGAGAGTCCACATAAAGCTGCAGAGAATACTGTACATCTGCAGCTCCACAAGGATAAGCCGATGCATGGAATCTTCTACAAACATATTGAAGACCACGGCTTATCCGAAGGCTGACCTTGCTTTTCTTAGGTCAGGTGGACTCAAGTCGGAGACTGAGGGATTCATCATGGCTTGCCAGGACGGTGTTTTCAACACTCTCGTCTACCGAAGCCGCGTGATGGGTATAGAGGTCCCTGACACGAGATGCAGGGCCTGCCGTGGAGCGCCTGAGACCATCATGCACTTGCTGTCAGCATGTACAGCATATGCGATCTCAGCCTATATCCATCGTCATAACGCGGCGTTACGAGTGCTGTATTATCATTTACGACACTCGTACGGTATTGATGAGACACCGGTGCTGCCCTACGCTCCGGGGGATATTGAGTCCGTTGTGGAGAATGAGAAGTGCCGAATTTATTGGAACTACTCATTCCCCACCCTCAGGCAAATACAAGCCAACAAGCCTGATGTAGTCCTCTTCGACCGCGAGCAGAAACGATATACGTCATAGAGTTTTCGGCTCCGGGCGAGACGAATATCGTGCGAAAAGAGGACGAGAAACGGACGAAGTATCGAGATTTACTCTTCGAGCTCCGCAGACTCTATCCAGACCATTCTGTGAAGATAGTGGTTCTGATTATAGGGGCCCTTGGTGGAATGATGCCAACGCTACTCTCAAACCTGGAAATTATACCGGCATGCCGTAAATCGGCAGGATCTCTAGCCGGCCGCATGCAGAAGGCAGTCATTCTCGGATCGTTACGTCTGCTCAGGACACATGATTCACGGACCCAATGATCTCTCACCTCACGGGTGTGGGGAGAGGTCATTGGTTTATGTAACAAGCGCGCCCTTCCGAATGGGTCAGACTTCGGAAGTAAGGGCCTGACTGGTAGTTTTTAAAAACATAATAATAATAATAATAATAATAATAATAATAATAATAATAATAATAATAATAATAATAATAATAATAATAATAATAATAATAATAATAATAATAATAATAATAATAATAATAACTGTCAGCATGTACAGTATATGCGGTCTCAGCCTATATCCATCGTCATAACGCGGCGTTACGAGTGCTGTATTATCATTTACGACACTCGTACGGTATTGATGAGACACCGGTGCTGCCCTACGCTCCGGGGGATATTGAGTCCGTTGTGGAGAATGAGAAGTGCCGAATTTATTGGAACTACTCATTCCCCACCCTCAGGCAAATACAAGCCAACAAGCCTGATGTAGTCCTCTTCGACCGCGAGCAGAAACGATATACGTCATGAGTTTCGGCTCCGGCGAGACGAATATCGTGCGAAAAGAGGACGAAAACGGACGAAGTATCGAGATCTACTCTTCGAGCTCCGCAGACTCTACCCAGACCATTCTGTAAAGATAGTGGTTCTGATTATAGGGGCCCTTGGTGGAATGATGCCTACGCTACTCTCAAACCTGAAATTATACCGGCATGCCGTAAATCGGCAGAATCTCTAGCCGGCCGCATGCAGAAGGCAGTCATTCTCGGATCGTTACGTTTGCCCCAGGACACATGATTCTCGGACCCAATGATCTCTCACCTCACGGGTGTGGGGAGAGGTCATTGGTTTATGTAACCAGCGCGCCCTTCCGAATGGGTCGGAGCTTCGGAAGTAAGGGCCTGACTGGTAGTGTTTAAAAACGAAAATAAAATAAAATAATAATAATAATAATAATAATAATAATATAATAATAATAATAATAATAATAATAATATACATTTATTGACAGAAAATAATATCTAGATACATTTGGGGAAAGAAAAAAGATGAAACCTGTCAATAGGTTGCAAGATTGGCATAAACCATTCTTACTCTTGCACCTCAAAATAATAATGAATAAAAAAATACGAAGGAGAGAAAAAATATGTAGACGTGAAATTAATTATGATTGTAATAATTATAATGAAGGTTGTTTATTCCATTATTTTCTCGATGAAGATTTTATCAACTACACCATGAGACATTATTAAAACAATTTTGGAATAAAATCAAATCATGAGATCCACTCCCATACATATAAAAATACAAACACTATATGGATGTTGTTACAATATTAAATCAATAATGGTATAATAATAATGTGAATAATATAGAACGACAATGATAGAGAGAAAAAAACATTGAAGAATACAGAACAAAAATACATTATGAAAAAGAATGAATGAAACTTACAAAAATAATAGGTGATAATAATTATAGTGGAGAACACATATATATTTAATAATGATGATTATTTGATGATAGTTTTTGATAATAGATTTTGCTTGTAACAATTTTTGAAACACACAATAGATTTAGATTGGAGGATCGGCGGGAGGTCATTATATAACTTTGCGATGGTATAAGTAAAGATCGATTGAAATGCTCGGTGGAGTGCCTAACAATGAATCATTTTACGTCTTATGTTCACATGATGCACATCCGTTCTAAACTGTATTTTATTATATAAGTATGGGGTGTATGGTGACAACTATTTTATGGAATAACTCCCTTGGAATGAAGTGTGCGCCTATCAAACATTTTCAACCATTTTGCTTTTCAAGGGTGTGTGAAATGGGATCCCTCTTTCTAATGCCAAATGAAAATCTCAAACATGAGTTTTGAACCTTCTGAATTCTCTGTTGTTCATTGGTATTCAAAAAGTAGTGATATACTACATCACAATGATTAAAAGTGGACAGAATCAGAGAATCACACAATAGCAATTTAGTTTTCTGGTTCAAGGAATGTCTGTGAGGATATAATAATTTCATTTTTCCATAAGCCTTTTGCATTAACAGTGATACATGCTTTTTAAATTTTAGGTCGTCATCGATTGTAATTCCCAAATCTTCACCGGAAGATGTACACCACCTATTTTTATACCCGTATCACCAACTTTCAACCTAGTACCCTGTCTTCCAAATTTGATTACAGAGCACTTGTCAATATTTATGCGTAGGGAATGTTTTTTCGATACTTCACTAAATTGGTTCCCGTTCTTTGTTTATGATATCAACACTATGTTGCATCACATCGTATTTGAATGAATAATACAATTGAGTATCATCGGCGTACATATGGCACTTCAAATTGTTCAATCCTACGGTCAGTTGAGTCGTATATATTATGTACAAGATGGGCCCAAGTATTGACCCCTGGGGTACACCCGATGTCAATGTCTTTAAATTTTATAAATCATCATCAACCTTAACCATTTGCGATCGATTCGAGAGATACGATGTGAAAAACTTTACAGCATTATCAGTTAAACCATTATAATGCATTATGGAGAGAAGAAGTTGATGATTTATCGTATCAAAGGCCCTGCTGTAATCGATCAGAATTAAAGCAGTTATTTCATCATTATCCCAAGCTCTGACAATATCATCAAGTATATTCAGTAGGGCCGTTGCACAGCTATAATTCGACCTAAAGCCTGACTGCATCATAGGGAGGATATTATTATCACAAAGATGAGCACGAAGCTGATGAGCTATTGCTTTCTCTAAAATTTTTGAGAGGTAGGGCAGTAGGGAAATAGGGCGCTGATCTTTATATTCCATTGGTTCCTTAACTTTTGGTATTGGGATCACAATATCGAAATTTATTTTCTCCTTCCAATTTTCTTATAGTAGGTGGAAGATGGTTGAATAGTTTTTTTTTCATTATGGATAATTGAATTCTAAATTAGTGTTGTTGAGGGGATAGGAAGACTGATGTTAGGTAGTAAGGCGGGTTGCATAGGCTGACTGAGACATAATGTAAAAGTGTTTTTTACGGATCAAACAGACCGTTTCTAAGATGAATAGGCATGCCAGAGGCAGAATTCCTTGGGTTTTGAAGAGAGTTCTACAGGAATTTCTGACTACAGCTTGACAAATATATCTGAGATCTCTCTTTTGGAGTGTGAAGACAGGTTTAATAATAATCCCAGTAACTATACCTACCTAAATTGGGATTCATAGTGCAAAATAGGCGTTTCTAGCTGAATTGAGGTCGAGAGAAATAGAGATGGTTCTAATGGCATAGCAGTTTGATGATAACTTTTTTGCACAAATGTGATGTCATTATCAAATTTCAAATTTTATCAATATGTAGACCTAAAAATTTGTTCCTTGCTCAGACTCAATGATTTGGTTATAAAAAAAATGGGTTCTATGTTGCGTTTGAAAGTTAAAATGTTGTTTTGGAGACATTAAATGTTAATGGGTTTGCATCACCCATTATTTTAACTTCTTTCAGATCATCTTATGCAGTGTTTTAGTTTCCTGTTATGGCAAGAATGGACGTGTCATCTACAAAGATTTGAACTTTCCACCAATAGTTATATTTGCCGAATCGTTGACATCAGTAAAGAGAGCGATGGGCCGAGAACAGACACTGTGCCCTCCAGGTGATTTCCATTTCATTAGTTGTTATACCATTGAAAGTTACTTTTTTTGCGTTCGGCCTGATAAATACGATTTAACCACAGTGATATGTTCCTCAAAACAATATAATTCAAGTTTTTTAACAATATGTCATGGTTTACGCAGTCGATGCCTTCGACAATTCACAGAACACTGTTGCAGGTTACAGCAAACTCTCCATCATTCATCTGGAGATGAGGGTTCTTCTTCTTTCTTCGCACAAGGTGGGCTGGTTCGAAGAACCCCGTACACGTAGGCCTCTCGATTTCTTTGACAAATTCACAACTTCCTCAGCTGAATCTCCCTTGACGTCCTCTGGGTTCAAATTATGCTCCCAAGGTTGATCTCCCTCTGGTGCACCAAGGCTTGGCACTCAGTGAGGATGTGCGACGATGTCTCGTCATCTTCAGCCCATCTACATAGGGGATCATCTTGATCCCGATGAGCTCCATGTGGCCTGTTCAGGTGATTATGTCCCATTAGGGCCAGTCACGGTCGATGTCCCGTCTGTTAAGTGACAGAACTCTTTAGACATTTTTTCCTTGGCTCCTCTATGTGGAGCTTTGATTGCCTCATGCCTGGCGCCTCTTCATGTTTTAGGAACTGCTTTGTACAGTTCCTCCATGTTGAATTGCCAGGCTGCTGGTATTCAGGATGGGTTCAGGTCCAACTGGGCCTTTCCCGATCCCATCTTGGCTAATCTGTCTGCATCCTCGTTCCCAGGGACACCTGGTGTCCCAGGACCCATATGAGCTGACTTTGCTTGTTTTCGATAAACTTTCTATGGCGTTTCTACACTCGGACACCAGTTTGGATACAATCCTATTTCCGCCTATCGCCATAATATGAGCTTTGCTGTCCATAGATGGCTTAGGCCATCGACTTTTATTGTCGAGATTTTCCTGGACACAGGTGAGTATAGCTATCAGCCTGGAACACTGAGGCATATTTGCCTAAAGGAACTGAGATTTCTCTCTTTTTTCCTTCTTCGTAGACCTCGCCGGACATTCCCCAAATCTTGATCCATCTGTGTACCAGGTTGATCCTTGGTTTGGGGATCTGTCAAACGCATTGTTCCATTCCTCCCTTGTGGGGATGGTTATATTGGGTCCCTTTCTAAAATCAGAACAGGCGGGGTGCTGTCTCTTTCCATTCCTAGGACTGGTCATCCCTTCCTTTGCCCTGTTTCAGATAGCTGAGTGTCCATGGTCTGCCTCAGTACCGATCCATTGGCTTGCTGCTTGAGTCTGTATGCAGCACCTGGAGTCATGCTCAATGACAAGGTACAGAGGTGGTAGTCCTAGTAGAACTCTAGAGCTCTAGTAGGCGTGGTCCTCATGGCACCTGTTATGCCTAGACAAACCAGTCGTTGTACTTTATCAAGTTCATTTTCTGGACTTGCCCTTTGAGTACCGGTCCACCAAATGATAGATCCATACGTTAGTATCGGGCGAATGATCGCCGTGTATATCCGTGTAGGGTTTTGGGTGTCAAGCCCACGTGTTGCCGAGGCTCTTCTGTATGCCCAGTAGGAGACAGATAGCCTTCTTGGTTCGATTTTCAATCTGTTCGTTCCAGGTCAGCTTGGTCTATGATGACTCCAAGGTGTTGTTCACGCTTTATACGGAAGCTGTCTTCCTGAGATTCATTATCTGGAAGAGTTCCTTTCGTTTCTTGGTGAAGAATTACCAAGATAGGGGTCATCCAGAAGAAACAATTGAATCATTAGTGCTTTCTGTTCTCTGAATCCAAACTGTTTGGGATTACATCTATAGTATACATAAATCTTTTTTTATATGTTTCAAAAAAATTTTTGATGTCATTGGCACTCTTGTGATATTATTGGTTTGAAATTTATATTGGAAAAATTATGTTAAGTAATTTTGTTTTAACTTTTTTTAGACAAAAACATCCACGGTGAAAATAAAAAAAACAACCTAAGCATTCATTCACTACCCCGACAGAAGCAATGATCCTCCTCAACATCCGTCCGTTCTTTTTTAGAGAAGAGGCAAGGGGAGTGTATACAGAAACCTTTCGAGGTCAGGGGAATAGGGGGGGAAATTTGAAAAATTTGAACGGATAAAAAATCATCCGTTCTGCAATGCCATCGCACAATGGCCCCCCTATGACCTTAGGAGATTCTCCTCCAGGAAAGAGATGGGAAAAACGAAAGAACTCAAAAGGGGGAATCTAAAAGGTCCCCAAAAGGGTCCAGAATGGAAAGATTTGGGGGCCGGGGTATTTTAATTAAAAATGTAAAGCGGGACAGTACCCCTATTCCAGGAAAAGTCCATCAATCGATCTCCTGGGATGAACAGAAATAGAAAAAATCAATCGTCAAAATCATATCGGACCCAAAAGGAAAAAAGGGCATCATGAAAACCCTTCAAACCACAGGGAGGGGACAACATGATAACTCTATTGGGCCCCCTGGAACAAAGGCTTAAAGGGAAAATAGAAACCTACCAAGTAAGCACTATATGAAGGAAAATTCTGGCCCTGACCCTTTTCCCCGGAATAAAAAGACATAGAAATAAGTGTTTTCAGACGGACTGGGTACTGGTATGAAACATGGGGCAAAACCATTCAAAAACTTTTTTCAAACCCTTGAAAAAAAGAACAGCGCCTTTTAGAACGAATGGGGAAACCAAGTTTTAATAATTTACTGACGGACACTGTAGACTGAAAACATCTTAAAAACAATCTGACTTGCGGAGGCCGGGGTTTTTTTTCCCCGTTGAAAGAAACATCCGCCCATTTTGTGCAGATGGGCTCTGAAAAAAGATTCTACCGTACGGATTACCGGGCCCAATGAAATATCAATTTTTTTAAAGTTCCCAAACTTTTTTTTTAATTTTTTTACCACTCTGTCAATATTGGTGTGAACAAAATTTTGTAGACGCCATTTGTGGGGAGAGGTATTTTAGTAATTAAAAATATCATTTGGAAATCGGTCCATAGTGAAAAAGGGGAAATTATTCATTACCGAAACGTCTAAAAAAATTCGAGATTAAAGAAAAAATTTTTCCCCAAATAAGGAATAGAAAATATTTTTTGGCATTATTAATGGAATTAAAAGATTGGGGTTTGGAAATTTTTTACGAATTATGTTGATTAAAAAAGGAAACCATTATACTAAGATTTGAATTTAAAAATACCTTGTCTCCAGCGCAAAAAACACTGAACAACAATGATCTTGGCCCCGTTTTTTTGATGTACAGGGGATCATCAATTTTCTTCCCGTTCGAAAAGAACGGCCGGACATCCCCCCGTAAAACCCCATTTTTCCTTTCCCTTTAAGATTGAATCACAGCCTTTTTTCCAGTTTCTTCCATTCTCAATGTCGGCCCCCTTTCACATATCCTAACAAAAAAACACAATTATTATTCTACAAAAAAAAATTTTAAAGGAATTAAAATGTGGGGGAAAACCTTTTTGTCAAAGGTTTTTTGCATAAAAAATGTTTTTTCCCTTTTTTCATTTTGGGAGAAAACATTTCGGGTTTAAGGGGGGAAAAAAAACCCCCTTTTTTTTGGATCTTTCATCAAAATAAATTACTTGAACTAATTTTGGGTTCAAAAACAAATCAAGCTTAAAACCAAAACATGGCTGAAATTGTTGTATATCCAATAAATAATAAAATTCCCATGGAATTAATTAAAAAAAACCTTTTAAACAAGCGGGGAAAGAAAAAAAATTTGCTTTGGAGGTTGACTTGGTTTTCCCCAAAGCTTGTCTAATTTTCAGTTCGAATACAAAGCGAGCCTTTTGAATCTATAATAAAAAACCACCCCCAAAAAAAAAACTTTTTTTCCCCCCAGAATAAAACTTAAGGTTTTTATTAAGGGATGAAAAGTCATTCTGTGTCAGGCAAATGATTTTCAAGTTTAATTTCTAATAATGAACAGTTTTGTCACAATACCAAAAACTAAAAACAACCCCTAAAATTTGCCCCATTCGTAGTGACCTAGAATGGAAACTTTTTTTTAATAAAAAATAAAACGGTTTTTTGGTACCCAAGGAGGATAATCGATTAGTTCAAAATGATTAAACAGTGAATTTTTTAAAAAGTAGAATACGCATTTTAAAAAATTCTAAAAAAATTTTTAATATCAACATAAAAAATCTATCTTAAATTTTTAAAAATTTTTAGTTTCATTTAACCTTGGTTTTTTTCTTCGTCCGGAAAAATTTTTGGCAATTTTGTTTTGGAATTTGCTTTTAAACTGGTTGTAGGTTTTTAATAAAAACAGAAAAAATTTATAAAAATATTTTGGTTAAAAACAAAATTTAAAAAACTTTTTCTGGAAAAAAATTTATTATAATTTTTTTTTAGATTATAAATATTTAAAATCCAACACTGCCATCAAAAAAGGGAAAATGAACTTCTGGGAAATGAAAACAAAGCTCATTCCGTTTAGTTATAACTCCTCAAAGATGGTAAAATGAACAATTTTTTGGGGGGGATTTTTTTTAAAAAAAAATCTGACTACCCACTGGTTTATAAATTATTTCCAAAATCATTTATTTGTTTGGTTATAAGGGGTTTTGAAAAAACAGAAAAAATTAAAAATTTTTTTTCAGTTATCAGTCTTCCATGGGGTAAAAAAAATGAAAACCGAAAAAAAGTTTTAAATACAAAATTATTTATTGATTAAAAAACAGAAACAGGACAAAAAAATTTTTTCCTTTTAAAATTCTCAAGACTCAATTAAAACAAGCTTTTAGAGAGGGGGATCAATAATTTGAGGAAAAATGAACTAATACATTTGTGGTTTTTTTAAATCAAATGGGGGGTGATTTGATACACAAATCCTCCCTTACCAATTTGAGTTATAACTTTTGGGGAGGAAGGCTATTAACCCATTTTTTTAAAATTACTGGTGTTTTCCCCTTTTCCATGTTCCATTTAAATATTTAATCTAAATAAAAAATTTTAATCCCCAAAATGTCAAAATAAAAATTTTGTAACTTTTTTGTTAACAAATTTTTTTTCCCAAAAGGGGGGGTTTTCATTTTTTCGCACCAGTGGTTTTAGTCAAATTTAAAAAATTTAATAAAAATTTTTCCGTTTTTTGAAAAAAACCTAAATACCTAAATAAAATAAAATTTTTGAAAATCTTGCAAAAAAAACCTTTGATCTTTATAAAAAATTTTTTTTTGGATTGACGAAAAATTTTTATTCTAAATGTTCTATTTTAAATGGGGCACACTGTTTTATGTCTTAAGTTTCCGATGAAATGAAAAAATTTTTAAATTGGGAAACTGCTCTGGAGAAATTTCAGAATTTATTTTATGGGAACTTTTTAAAAAAACTTCCCCAACCAAAAACAAAAGGATCAACACATTCGAATAAAACTAAAAAACATAAAAAAAAACATTTTTTCAAATACTTTATTCTTTTATTTTTTTAAATTTTATTCCTTTTTCAAACTTTTTTTTAGTTTTTTTAAACTATAATTTTTTTTATTTGCTGTGGAAAATACAGTAAAGACTATTTCCCGTCAAATTCGTTAAAAAATGGAAGAGTTCTCCCGGCGTAAAACGAGGCACTAAACAAAGACCGGGGTTTTAAATGAAAGCTCTGCAGCAGATTGGAAAACGGGAAATTTAAGCGATCGATTTTGGGGGGAACCAAGGCTTGAAAAACGTTTGACCCCCCCCCAAATTAAATTTCAATAAAACCCCCCTTTACATTGATTATGCATACAAAAGTTTTTTTTAGTTACGAGATATAATTCCTCCTTTTTAGTATACATAAGGGGGTCAACAAATCAAAAAACTGTTTGGGGAGATTTTTTTTCCCTTTTATAGTTATAATGAATATTTGATTTTGAAACATTCTACTATCATTTAGCAAGAAAAATTAAAGTTTATATTTCCCCGGGGAAAATTATGTTAAAAAACTTTAATTCAATTCCCCCATCCCCAAAAACTGGTAAAACAATTTATTTTTGTTATATATTTTTAAACAAAAATAAAATATTAAATGAAATTAATAAAAACTTTTTCCTGAAATTTTTTTTTTTTATGGTAAAACAATTTTACATGTTAAACCAAAGAAATGGAAAAATTTAAAAACTTAATCTGGAAAACAAAAAATATCAAAAGAGATTAAAAAGCCAATTTAGACTCTGTTAAGTTATCTATCAAAAAATTTGGAAAAATTTAACTTGTTATTGAGCATTGCCCCCTTGAACCTTTGCATTTTTAAATCAAAACTTCTTTGGGTTTTATTATAGGTTTTTTAAAATCAAATTATGGGATGGGCATATAGAGAATTAAAAAATCTAAATTTAAATTGAAAAAAAAATTAATTGCAAAATTAAGATCTCAAAAAGGGCTAGTAAATCTTTAAAAAAAAAGAACAGTTTAAAATTGATAATAAAGGTTCAAAAAAAAATCCCAAAAAATGGAAAACCCTGTGAATAAAAATTTAAGGACATTCCACCAAAATTGTTTTTTAACGCTGATGGGCAAAAAAGTTTGAAAGAAGTGGGCGCTCACGGTTTTAAGAAAATTTTATTGGAAATATTCAAGATATCGTCCAAAAATAAATAATCTGAAACTTGGAATAGTTCAAACAATAACAATACGGAAATTTAATAATTTTGAGATTCTCTCTATCAGGACTTACGTAAAATAGTTGGTAGCCTGAACAATAAAGTTTCTCTGTGCGATTCATTGAACTGTAAAATGCTGAAGGAATTTTTTTGAAACCATTTTGGCCATATAATTCTAAATTTTATTAATTCATCATCAACTACAAAGGGAAAATTCCCCAGTGTCTAAAAAACAGTATCATTATAACCATTCAAAAAATACCACCAAAGCAGAAGAATTCCCCTATAAATACTTTACCACCAATTGAGAAACTTCTTGAAATAACTGTATATGAACATTACTGCATCACGTCTAAGAAAACTCAATATTAATGAATAATCAATCTGGTTTCGAAAAACGCAACTAGATAACAATAACAATGTTGTGCGGTTTTCTGACCTGAAGAGAGCCTTGAAACTATCGACAGGAAAATATTGTTTTCAAACTCAAACAATATGGTATTGGTGGAAAAGTACATGATTGGGAAAAATGACTTCCTTACTAAACCTTGTACGCTTTAAAGAAAATATCTTGCGATGTGGTCAATGATGTAGGTATTCCACAGGGGAAATGTTTTAGGCCCCTATTTTTTATTTTGTATCCGGGAATGATCTTGATCTTTTTGTAAACTGTGAATTTCAGTAACCTGTTTGCTGATGCATTTAATTGCATGAGGTGACGTTAACTTGGAAAGCCTACTGAAAAATTAACACTATCTTGTTATCCATAAGCCAATATCTCAGTCTGAATAAACTGAAGCTTATGTAACTAAAACGCAGGCGATGGTCTTTACAACAAAATATAAGTATACTACTCTAGATATTGATAATATTCGTTTGAACATTAATAATGACAAAATTCAAGTTGTCTCAAATTTTAAAGTACCCAAGGATTCCTTCTAGATGATGTTTTGAACTTCAATAGTCATTTTGAGAACACTTATAAAGATTCCAAAAAAAACTATTCTTTTCTCTCGGATATCTCAACACTATCAACTGATAATTCAATCATTCAAACTTTTCGATTATTGCTCATCTATTGTATATCTGTTAACCTCAATAAGTTGAATATGCTCCAGAAGCTTAAAAATCGAGGAATGAGAATAATTCTAAAACAATCCCTCCACCCGATAAGGTCAATGTTAATGACTCTCAAATTGGTTTTCAGTGGAAAACATATTGTTTTATTTCACTGTGATTTTTATATTCAAATAATTAACCACTTGGCGCAGATTACTTCCAAAGTACTTAACTTTTAATAAGAATATTCATAATTATGACAAAGTCATCCAAAATAAGTGATTGTTTGTCTATGAAACAATATAACAATTAATTTTATATCACTTGTGAATTTGTTAACCTAGCTGATCCTACTATTCGTTTTGTACCTAATTTTATATATATATATATATATATTCTTCTTTAATTTGATCGTTGCAAATTTATACTATATTATATTTATATACTTGTTTTTTCCTTTTCGATTTTAACTTTTAATCTTACAATTGATTACTCATTGATATTATAGTGCATTCCATATGTCTGTATTATACAGGGTGTTTCCTAACTTTCGACACGAAACTTCAGGGGTATTCGTTAGGTCATTTGACAAAAATTTTCCTATGAACATATGTCCGGGGTTGCTTCGTTTCTGAGATACAGGGCGTTGAAGTATTAAAAAAAGTATTTATAAAATTCCTGAATATCCTGAAACCGATGTGGTTTTAAATGCGGTACAGTTATTGGGAAATAATAAGCAATTTTTGGCCCAGTAGGTCCAGGGGCGTCTCAGTGGGCACCACAGCCAACAATATTGGAAAAAAGTACTTTTTGTATTTAATTTTTTCAGATTAAACAACTGAAAATACAACTCTTTGGTCCCCTTTTGTTTTTTTTCATATCAAGCTTCATTTTCGAGAAAAAATACTTTAACTTATTCTACAAAATTTTCCATGGAAACCAAAATACAAACCTGAGTAAAAATAAAAATTTCGACCTTAAAGTAAATGAGCAAAATGTCCACCGTCTGATAAAATACACGACTGCAATCGATTTTCATTGATTGTCTGACACGTTAAAAAAATACCTGGGTATTCCTTATGACATTCAATTGTCCTTATTCGATTCTCAAGTCTTTTCTATCTAGTAGGGGGGTTTTAAAAACGGAGCCTTCAGATGACCCCATAAATGAAATCTAGAGGATTCTATCGGGTGCACGGGCCAATGTTAAATTGACGAGCAAGCACTAAAATGAGCTGGAGCTCCCGCAAAACCAATTTGCCTTTTAAAATTTTGGGATTTTTCCCAAAAAAAGGGTAAATGATTTCGAAAAAACCTGTGGATGGCCCGATAATCTTGGGGTAAAAAAAGGGGGTCCAATTAGGTAGCCCCAAAAATTCCTACACATCTTCATAAAACGTTGCTGAAAATGACCTTCTCAAATTTGGGGGGATTTTCTTTGGGCCCAAAGGGTTTTTGTGAAAGTTCAAAATAGAATCTCGTGAAAATTTGCCTCGTCCGTAAATAAAATATTAAAAAAATTATTATTGTTGCCATCGTATGAATAACCAATAAAAACTCATTTTTGGGGGGAAATCACTAGGCAGGGGTTTGGGACCCGCTTTTGGATATGGGTTGGGAGGTTTTTTTTTAAACTTTAAACGGTTTTGGGCACTTCAACTGCAGTGCAATTTTCCCTGGTACTATTTGAAGGATCTTCTTTTATCGCATCAAATTTTACTTCTTCTTTTGGGGTTTTACAGTTTTTGGTCTTCCACCACTTACATTTTATTAAAACTTCCAGTTTCACATAATCTTCTTGGCATTCTAAATGTTTTGGGAAATTTCTCTGGAGATTTATTATCTCCCTGCCCTTTCCCCATTTCCATTTGCTAATCCATAAATAAAGTGCATGTCGCCATTTCAGCGTTAGTAAAAGGATGGAATCACTGCTAATTGACAACTCTGATTTTTTTAACCCTTCCCACCCCCAAACAGGTAATCATGATTGTAGAGTCCTTAATTTTTTTTTCCGAAAAATAAAATATATGAAAAAAAACAGGAGGCCAAAAGTTTATTTTTACCAGGCTTATAAAAAAAATTTTTAAACCACGCTTTTATTCAAATGCACGAAAAGGGAAAAAATTTTTTTTTCTCAGTATTGTTGGGGGGTGGCCACTGAGACCCTTAGGGCCCAAAAAATTTCCCCCATTACTTCAAATAGCTGTACTTCATTTCAACGACATCGGTTTCAGGATATTCAGGATATTTTATAAATACCTTTTTTTATACTTCAACGCCCCTTACCAGAAACAAGAACTCGGACATATGTTCTAGGAACTTTTTTGTCAAATGACCTAACGAAACCCCCCGGTTTTCTACCGTAGTTAGAAACACCCAGTGTTTGCATGTCTATACATTGTAATATCCTTCTTATTTATATTGGGGTTCCCCAAATTTAAAAAATCTAAGATTTGATTTCGAAAGGGGGAAAAAAATTTTATATACTTTTTTTTTCCCTTTTTCATTTTAATTTTTAATCTTACAATTGATTCTCATTATATTTAGTAAGCATTCCATATGTCTGTATTATACAGGTTTTTCCCCAATACAAAAAAACTTCAGGGGTGATTCGTTAGGTCATTTGAAAAAAAAATTTTCCTATGAACATATGCCCGGGGCTTCGTTTCGGAGGGGGCGTTAAATATTAAAAAAAATATTTAAAAAATATCCTGAATACCCTTGAAACCGATGTGGTTGAAATGGGCAGTTATTTGAGTAAAAAAGGAAATTTTTCCCCCCAAAAGTAGGCCCAGGGGCGTCTCATGGGCACCACAGCCAACAATATTGGGGAAAAAAATACTTTTTGTAGTATTTAATTTTTCAGATTAAACAACTGAAAATACAACTTTTTGGTCCTTGTTTTTATTCATATCAAGCTTCTTTCAAAAAAAAATACTTTAACTTATTCTAAAAATTTATCCAGGACAACATAAAATAAAACCAAAAAAATAAAAATTTCGACCTTAAAGTAAATGAGAAAAATTTCACCGTCTGAAAAAATCCCGACTGCAATCGATGTGTCATTGATTGTTGAAAATTAAAAAAATACCTGGGTTTTCCTTTACATTGCAATTGTCATTATTCGATTCCTCAAGTCATTCATTTTTCTAGTATGGGGGGTTTTATAAACGGGAGCCTTAAATTTTTAAAAAAGAAATTAAGGATTCATCAGGACTGCAGCGGGCCAATGTTGAGATCTGACGAGCAAAAACCTAAATGAGTGGAGCTCCGTCGTGCAAAAACCAATTTGCCTCTTTTTTTGGGACTTTTTCCCAAAAAATGGGTAAATGATTTCAAAAAACCTTTAGGAGGGATGATAATTTTGTGGTAGAAAAGGGGCCCATTGGAAGTCAAATTTCCTCACATACGTTCGGGAAAAATCGCTGAAAATGCCCTTCCTAATAATGTGGGGATTTTCGTTGGCCCAGAAATGGTTTGTGAAAGTTCATAATAGAATCTCTGAAAAATTTTCGTCCGTAAAAAAAATATTAAAAAAAAATTATTATTGTGTGCCATCGTATGAATCAAACCTGCAAAACATCTTTCTTGGGTGGAAATCACTAGGCATGAGCTTGGACCCCTGTATGTGATATTATAGGAGGTTTTTTTTAGAACTTTCAAAGGGTTTTTTGGGCTTACTTTGCTGCAGTGCAATTTTCCCTGGTACATTTAAAGGATCTTTTTCTATCGCATAAAGTATAGCTTCTTCTAGTTCAGGCGTTGTTACAGTTTCTGGTCTTCCCCCCTTACATTTTATTAAAACTTCCAGCACAAATCTTGCATTAGGCATTCTAAATGTTTTAGCACATGGAATTACTCTGTTGAGATTTTTTTCCCCGTGCTTCCCCGCATTTCCTTTGCAATCCATAAAAAAAGTGCATGTCACCATTTCAGGTTAGAAAATGGATGGAATCACTGCTAATTGACAACTCTGATTTTTACTGATTAAATTTTTCACCCATTCAGCTTTCCATAGGGGTAATCATGATTGTAGAGTCCCTTTAAATTTTTTTTGTTCTCAAAAATAAGCTATATAAAAAAAAACCGGGAGCCAAAAGTTGTATTTTACCCCCTTATAAAAAATTTTTTAAAACCCCCCTTATATTCAAATGCACTAAAAAGGAGAAAATATTTTTTTTTTAATTTTTTGGTTTTACTGGCCCCACTGGACCTACGGGGGGGCCCAAAAAATTTTCCTCATTTAAATGCGTATTCATTTAAACGACATGGGTTTTCGGATTTTCCGGGGATATTTTATAAATACCTTTTTTCTTAACGCCCGTTTTCAGAAACGGAACCCCGGACATATTTTCCCTTTAGGAATTTTTTTTTGTAAAAGCCCAAAAGAAACACCCCAAAGTTTCGTCCCGTAGTTAGAAACCCCCAGTGTTTGCATGCTATACATTGTAATATGCCTTTTTATATGATATTGGGTTCCAAAAATAAATCAAAAGATTTGATTTCGAAAGGGGGAATTTAAAAATTTTAAAAATCAGGTAGAATTTTTAAAAATTGAGTTGTTCAAAAATCTATTACTTGACTAATGGGTGTATTATATAGGTAGGTACCGTTATCAGTGCTAATTGTTCACGTTGGATTTGAAGATATGGATTTCCCCTTCATTAAAAAGAGCAGAAAAACACACTTGGAAAAAGACATTCAAAAAAGCCTACAGAAAACAAACACTAAAATAATATGAATATTACTGAAATGGGTCCTTCCACGATTTAGAATTGCAATTGACTGAATGAATCAAATCCCGAAACGAAAAAGGAAAAGGAACTTTGTTGGGGGTATTTATAAACGTTGGGGGATGGGGGAATCTCTCGGTAAAAAAATCATCTAGCATTATCTTGTTCAGTGTCTACTTTGGGGGAATTTATTCATAAAAAAATGGAATTCCCGGAAATGAAATTTTTGGGACATCATAATATTTTTTTAGTTTTTTTTTGGGTAAAAAATAATTTTCTCGATTAGGATTTTTATTTTATCAATGAATTGGGAACATGGGGGTAAGGGGACAAGGGGACCAGGGCCTTTTATATCTCCTTCATTTTAAACCCGATTTGAATTAAATTTTGTAAACAGTTATGAGAACAATTTGGGATTGACAGACTTTGGAAAATAAAATAGCCATTTCGGTTTCCCAGAATACCACCAATTTAATTTTTCAAATGGAACACCCTGTATGTTTGATGTTTTTGGGGGTTTATAAAATTTCATACGACAGTGTTCCCAAATTTTTTATTTTACAATTAAAAAATTCAAATTTTTACCCCGGGAAAGGTTTTGATCGGGGTTAAAATTTACAATTTACATCAGTAACTCAAGTGATAGCATTCCACGATAAGATCAAAAAAAATCGTACAGTAGGAATTAAAATTTTCTGGAATTTTTAAAAAAAAAATCTTTTTTTAAATGGTACCACCGGGCCATCTTGCCATTCAAAGAATTCAATTCCGATTCAACGATATACATTATGTACCACTTTTTTTTTCGTTAAACGTAGAGAGCCATCCAAAATTGAATCAATCAAAAAAATGTATAGGTAACGACATCTATTCATTTTTTCAATTTTTACTTCAAATGGTAACAATGAATTCCAAAAAAATCCTTTCAATATGAATGACCCCTTTCCATTAAAAAAAGGAAACTTCAATATAATCAAACGAAACATGAAACATTAAACTACAAATTTTACCACAATACCATTACCCGTTTTTGGGTTTCCAACCATGAAAAGTCTTTTTTTTTTCCCAAAAATTTTTAATTTTGGTTTTTCCCAACACATGGGTTTATTGATTTTTCACCCACTTTTACGTTGTGAGCGGGAACCCAAATCCCCTCAACTCTATCTCAAGTCCCCCAAAAGGGTTGGTCCCTCAGTATATTTTGGGATTTTATGTGCCCCCATAAATGAAAATCAATAGGGGTTGAATCGGGCGATCTGGTCCATCGCTTACCATTTGTTTAATCAATCTCTGTCCATGGGTATCACAAGATTTTCCAAAAATTTAATTTGTGTGGTCCTGCACCATCCTGCTGAAAAAAATATTTTTTTTAATACACTGTTCTGGTTTTTTAAAACTACAGAACAGGAATAAAGTTAAAAATACAGTAAAAACAAAATAACAAATTAAAAAAGTAAAAAACATACAGATTAACTAAAGTAATAGGATTTAATCGCGAGGAAACAGTCAAAAATATCAACTACAACTTGCAAATTAAAATTTGACACACATGTTTTGGTGAGTATTTTAAGATATCTGTTCGTGGTGTTGGTAAATAAAACGTGTTGTTACTCTGACGATGGTTGGAATTAAAATTGATTTTTTGCAGAATATGGGGTCAATAATTGGTTGTTGATAAGTTTGAACAAAAAATTGTGGGGACAACCCGACGGCACTCGGGCGTTCATTAGGTGTCTACCAACAATCATCAGGGAAACCAATTGGTGGATATATGTTGTCCGTTTTATGGGAAAAGTTTAAAAGCGACGCTGAACCGTTCAACCTTTCCCATATAAGGTTATTGGTTCCAGATTTGTGGTATTCTAATTTTGATCTGACGAAAGGGATAGTATAAGGTTTTCGATGTAGATGGGTCGGGAAAACTTTAGAGATACGCGCAATGAATCCATACATTCTGTTTCTGCAGACAGGTGGCTTCAATATGAGGGGCAAAAAATAAATTTTGGTCGAAATAACCCCAAAACCGGGTGTATGTGATAGGCCCTTGGGGGAATGTCGTTGATTGAATATTGATATAAAAGTGGTGATTTCTCAAAGTTGTCATTAATTTCATTTATTGCATTAAGAGGAAACTTTTACGGAAGCACCATTCTCAATGCGTTTCAGGAAAGGGAATAGACAGTCATCCCATTTCTCGAAAAAAATTTTGGGGCATCCCGTTATTAAAAAGTTGGGTCAATGTCTCAACTATGTCATTTTTAAAGCATTGAAAAGGGGGACCGGTTGCTTCCGGGTACACCGGGGGATGCTATTCAATAGATTTGAAGCCTTTTAAAATTTCATTTCCCCCCTTTAGTGAGGGGGAGCCGAAAAGAGTTCGATGAGGGTCGGAAAACCCTACCTGTACAGTTTTTAGGTTTTTCCATGATCAAGTTTTCAAACCTTTTGGGAAATCCGTATAAATGACACGGTTTGGGATCTCCTATCAGTAGTCTCTGCAATGTATTGAGTGATGTTGGGAAAGGGTTTGGGGGTTGTCAGCGACCTTTTTAAAAACCCTGTTGAAGTGATGAATTGATTCTCAGATGAGGATATAACCTGCTGTATGGGGGGTTTTAAACACTTTAGCGAAATTAATTTATTGATATGGTTGAAATTTTTTAACATCAGACTCCCCTTTTTTTTTAAAAATTTGGGGGTTTAGACAATTTCCTAGGTCTGGGATGGTACTAGTTTTGATGCAGATTTTTCAGGCTTGTTGGGGTTAGCCAGGGCATAAGCGCAGTCTTTTACCATTAGTGGGGATGCTGTGGGGCCCCTAGTCATTTTTTGGGTTTCAGCTGTTTCAAAGCTGCCAACATTCATTTTTTTCGAAATGGGAATGTCAGGACTTTGGGAAAGCGGATCACTATCACTAAATTGGTTTGAGAACTAAAAATTATGATTTGGAGAAAAATCAGCAAACTTTAAAATTCGGGGAGTTTCAAAAAAATTGTCCTTCGTGGTCATTCTTCCCGATATCCAGTTGACCCTTTTTTTGTTTTACCCCAAAAATTTTTTTGGGTTTTCCCTTTTTTATTTTTAGCAGATTTCCAAATTTTTTTTTTAATTGTCAACGTCAAATTTTATCTTGCCCCCAAGCGAGGAATTCATCCCTCAGCAATGTCCCCTTTTTTTTGAATGAACGCCAATCGCCGAGGGTATTTGACGAATAATTTCCCCGTCGAACCACGCGGATATTTACGCTTTATTACCCGTTCGTAGGGTAAAATTGATCCCAAAGCATTATAAATTTTTCCGTAAAAATAAGAGCAAGCATCATTTGACATCAAAACTTTAAGAAAAGGGCCAGTCAATATGTATAAGGTCGTACAACCGGGGAAAATCTCTCTCCTGAAGTTTGTATATTATTTGGGGAGGGGGCGAAGTTTTTTTCAGATTAAAAGCCATATTCGATTTACAATGAACATTCAAGGCGGGTGATGTTTGTCTTCGGGATAAGGGATCAGATGATTTTTCGACACTGCACTCACATTTACTGTATAGTACAAAGTCGGTATTCTCCGATCATTATGGATGCGGGTTTTACTGTGACAGATTACGATTTTAAGAAAGTTCTTTAAGATATTGTTTGTTTATTTAGTTGGTCACCCTGTATGAACGAGACTTGAAGGTATATTGAAGTCACCCGTGACGAGAATAATATCCTAAGGAACGGATGTTGGTAGTTTTCGAACGGATAAAGAAATTTTTCGTTAGACAGAGAGGGAGGAACATAAAATTGATGACAAACAGTGAAGTTGAGGTAAACTATCTTCCCCTAACAATGTCGAAAGTGACCAGTTCGAGGGAAAAAGGTGTTAAGTCAACCTGTGAGGAGCCCAACGGTCTAACACTGCAATAAAATCCTCCCCTCTTTTCAATTGACACGTTTCATCGGCGGGATACTTGATAAAAGTTTGGGGAATAGCTCCTCATTTTTTTATCGAGTCGTTCAACAAGTTTCGGGCAACAAGGATACTCGTTCAGAAATTGAGTTAAGGAAAAGGTCTGTTTTAGATCCCCAAACCTCGGTGTTTTGATAAAAATTTTTATCAGTTTGTATTTCGGAGAAAGTATTATCCCCGGGAAGAAAGAGATTATTCAATGTTTCGGAAGGAGATGGTGTTCTACAAACAGCCAAAAACGTCAATTTTGAATTTTTTTACAGCTGTTTGGTAAGAGTGATTTCTCCTTTTTCCCCCACCCATGACTTAGAATTTTTTCCACAAGAAACCATGGGCACTTCCCAAAAAATTGCACGCCTTAACTTTGTGATTGTCACCGCACAGTGGGCGGGGGAGAGGCTTGTTCATTTTCTAGAAGAATGGGGAAATTTATTTCGTAAAAAACCCAGAAATATCAATTGCATCAAAAAAAGCTACAACTATCAAACCAATGAACAGATTGCCGGTCTTCATTATTCTGTCATAACAGGTTTCTCAGTTTGAATCCAGCTTGAAAAAAACTGTTATTTTTTCTTAGTGGGAAAAAATTTTTAAATATAAATACAGTCGGAAGATCCGGAAAACATCTTTTTACATTTTACTAATAAATCGCAAACACTATCAGGTACGTTCAGACATTCCTACCACCAATTCTTGGGTTTATACCCCAAACCCCGAACCCCGTAGGATTCCGCCATTTTTTTTTTTAACAAGTCTTTTCATTTTTCGTTATCTTCAGACTTACATCCGATGGGATCCGCCATCTTTATGCCTGATTTTGGCCAATGGGGCCATTTTGGGTGGGTTGACATTAGTCATAAGCTCAGACTTTTTTTTTTGGGTGCTGATTTTCATTTTTGGATGAATAATAACTGCGGGGGGGGCATTTTTTACAACATCAGCGTATGGTGTTGGGGTTATCGAGTGCCGGGTTCCCCAATATTTTGGTTACATCAGATCTTTTAGCCCTATTTGAACGTTGATTTTGGATAACGCCATCTACTTTTGAGTCTGAAACTGACGATTTTTTTTGTTAATTGGCACAATCCTTAATCAGCCTTCGCATTTTCCAAAAAAACCGGGACCGCATTTAGCGGCGGGGTATCAATATTTTAAAATCCCCACAGGAACGGGGGGTTTTCGGCCTCACTTCCGGGTTGATCGCATCGCCGTTGAAAATTCGTTTCAATTAACCATTGTTAACATTATGGACGAAAAAATTACGAAATGTTTCCGAAAACAGTTCCCGATTGAAGTTCCACTCTTTTTCAAATTAGTAAACTTTTCCAATTAAATTTTCCTCTATGTCCCCCTGAAAAACTCAATGTCACGGGCGATGTTCACAGTTCCAATATTTTCCCCGATTTATCAGGTAAATCGTTGATATTATTTTGAATATCGTTCTCTAAAAAATTTTAGATACTTTCCCCTCAAAACTGTCGAAAAAAATTTGGGCCATGATTCTTGTCCCTATGATTCCTACCCCGACGGAAACCCCAAATTTTCGAAAATTACCTTCTCTCAGCAATTTAAGTCCAATACCGTATTATTCCATTGAAATACCATTTTCGAAAACCCCTGACCTTTTAAACAGATCTTCGGAGCAAAACCATTTTTTAAACCCTTGTTGACGCAGAAAAATTACAATAAGTTGGTCTCCGTTCCATATGGATCCCGATGAAAACCCTGTATTTATAGGTGCAATATTTATGTGATCCCACATTAAATTTTCCCAATTCTCGGACTGAGGCAGATGGAAAAAAAATGAACATATGCTAAAACATTGCCCTTCTTCAAGATAATTTTGGATGGGGGTTTTTGGGATCAGCTGGTTCTTTCCTTGATCATTTCCCTTTCCTGAAAGGCCCTCGATGGGAACTTTTTTAACCCGGGATAACGAAAAACGTATAGCATACTAACATTGAAAGCGTTCTTCTGACATTCTCCGTATATCTTCCTTATCGATTTGTTCGTTTAGAGAATAAAAAAAAAAACTTTCAAAAAAACGAAAGGGGATGCCCAAAAAATTAATTTCACAGTTGACGGGACACTAATCACCTTTTTGTTCCCCAGATTCCCACGGCTCCTTTTCTTTTTAGACATCAAAAAACCAAAATACTATTTAAAAAAAAAATTTTTTCCAAAAAAAAAGGGAAGGTTCAGTTCAGAGTTATTGATGCAAATTAGTATCGATTTCAACCTGATAAAAGGGGCCCTTTTCCTGAGCTAAAAAAAAAAATTTAGAAATATTTTTTTTTTCAATTGTAAAAAAAAAATTTAAACCCTGTCGTATGTAATTTGAGCCGTAGAATTGAAAAAAATCAAACATACAGGGTGTTCCATTTGAAAAAATTTAAGTTGGGGGTTTTTTCTGGGAAACCCAAAAATCGGCTATTTTATTTCCATATGTCTGTCAATCCGAAATTGTGTCTCATAACTGTTTACAAAATTTAATTCAAATCGGTTGATAAATTTGGGGGGAAAATAGGATTTGGGCCCCGGTCCCTTTTTCACCCGGTATTTCCCCTCAATTTCCCCCAAATTTATTCATAAAAAAAAAAGGAAAACCCCAATCAGAAAATTATAACTACACCAAATATTAATGATGTCACAAAATTTGTGTGTCCGCATTTAAGGGAACCCTTTCCGGGGGGTATAGATTCGGGATACAATAGATTTTATTCTAAAATAAAATTTTTAAACCCTTTTATTGAAAAGGTTTCGAACTAGTGATGACGTCACTGACTATCATTTTCCCTCTTATGGTATATCCTGTGGTAATTTTGTATATCCCAAAATAACAAAAATTGAAATTCCCCCTGAAAGAGGGTTTAAAAACATCGATATTTAACTAGTAAAATTTTATTTTAAAACTGCCAACCTGTTATTGAAATTTAGACGTTGCCGGCAAACTAATTTGATTATGGAGACGGAAGATAGTCGAGGGATCTCCTCAACGGTTTACAGCAGCTACCTCGTGTTTGGGGCAATATGTACATATACAGGGTGTTTCCAAATGACACTTACAACGTCTGCCTGTAGATACCTCTTGTAAAATTGGACAAAATGATATAAGGAATGAGGGGCCCAACCTGATTACTTTTCTACTTTTAAAGTTAAAAACAAGTTTTTATTTGATAACTTCAAATCGGATAAATATATTAATTTGAAATTCAACAGGTCGTTTTTAAATGTAAAAAGACATATTTCATGTTTCATATCTAGATCCAGTGGTGTACATTTAGAAGAGTATGCCCCCCTTTTCCCACCATTTTGTACGCTCGTGGTATTTCAAGTTATTTTTCAGTTTTCACGTAAAAAACAAATAAACTTTACATAACGAAAATCTTTTGGTTTTTAAGATATTTAATGTTTATATGAAGTCTGCAAGATCGCTTTTATTAATGAAATATTTTTCTTGGATTTCTTCAATGAGTTTTTCTCAATTTTTTATAACTACTAGACTTTTAATAATTAGAAAATGTAACAGGACCCAATTTTGGAGACGCTTCTGAAATATTGAGAAAATATTGTTAAACAATATTTTTTCCAAACCGTTGTTTTTATTAACAAAATAATTAATGACAATAAAAATAACATACAATTTACAAAATTAAATAATATTCGATGAAAACTTAATTTTATACTAAACAGCCAACAAATTACAAAAGTTGTTCAACATTTCGTCCATTTATATTGATACATAATATGCAACGTTTTCTCATTGAAAATCGCATACCTTGGATGTTTTAATCATTAGTAGTGAAGTAGTTATTCAAGAAACCCAAGAAAAATATTGTTGGTTATTCCATTAATAAAAAGCGATCTTGCAGACTTCATAAAAACATTAAATATCTTAAAACCACTAGTTTTTCGGTATGTAAAGGTTATTCGTTTTTTTCGTGAAAACTGTTGAGCAATACAAAAAAATAGCTTCCAAATACCTCAGAGTTAGGAGAAAATGTTGGTAAAAAGGGGACCTACTCTTCTGATCTTCACACGACTGGGTCTAGATATTAAACATGATTTTTCACTAAACAGATGTCTTTTAACATTTAAAAACGACCTGCTGAATTTCAAATTAATATATTAATCCGTTTTGAAGTTATCAAATAAAACATTTTATTTTTATTTTAACCCCAGAGTATTTCCAAAAGTAATCAGGTTGGACTCCTCATTCCTTATATCATTTTGTCCAATTTTACGAGAGGTATCTACAGGCAGACGTTGTACATGTCATTTAGAAATACCCTGTATAATTACATGTCCTGAATAACTGACTCACTGATTGACTCATATACGATCAACGCCCAGACCAAACCGCTGGTCCTAAGAGCTAAAATTTTGACAGCATATTTTTTTGATATTCCATCCCTAAAGGGGTGAATAGGTTGATGAGAAGGGGGTGGAAGTGTAAGTACAGGTTGTTTGGAATTAGAGTCATGGGAATTAGTATTTGGGCTTCTTCTTCACAAATGAAGATAAATGTGTTTCAGGGTTTTCGAAAGTTCAACCCTAAATGGGTGAAATCGGGGTTGAAAGTCTGTATAGTTAGTTTTGAAGTTATGATCATGAAAATTGGTATTTGGAGGTCTTGTTACAAATCAAAATACGTGCTTCGGTGTTTTTGAAATTCAGCCCCTAAATGGATGAAATGGGGATTAAATTGGTATTGAAAGTTTGTATAGGAATTTCAAGTTGGGGTAATAAAATTGACATTTGAAGTCTTTGTTACAAATAGATGAAACATGTATTTCAGTGTTTTCAGAAATTCAACCACTAAAGGGTGAAATGGGAAAAGTTTGTAATGGGAGTTCCGTTAGTTTTCAAGTTAGGGTCATAAAATTAGTATTTGAGGTATTTGTAAGGGATAAAGAAATACATGTTTCAGTGTTTTATGAATACAACCCCTAGGGAAGTGAAACGGGGATGAAGTTTTGTGTAAGGGTTCCGTTAGTTGGAGTAATAAAAATTGGTGTTTGAGGTCTTTGTTACACTTAAAAAATACGCGTTTCATTATTTTCAGAAAATCCGTCCCTTAAGGGGTGAGTGAATTTGTAATAGTCGTCACAAAAAAAAACAAAGTTCAACGCGGACGAAGTCGCTGGTATCAGCTAGTTATAGTATATAAAACTCAATAAGTAAGGTGGGCGAGTGAGTATTTAAAAGTAATTCAAATTTAGCGATTAGTAGATTTTAGCCACAAAAAATTAAAAAATTAAAATTTAAAAATAATACCGATGAAAAAAGAAACTGATAAGCAAAAAATAAAATGAACCTTTTTAGACTTGATAACTAAACTCCTGAACTAATGTAAGTAACTAATTTTGAGTCGGCGCCAAACAAACAATCAACAACATTAAATTACTTTAAAGAAATATCAGAACAAAATAACATAATATAACTTTTAACAAAATTTAACAAACGAAATACGGAACAGAAAAGTAAAAAAAAACCTTCTTAGTCTCAATAACTAAGCTCCTAAACAAATGTAAGTAATTTTGAGTCGGCGCCAAACAAACAATCAACGAAGATCATTAAATTACTTCAAAAAAATTATCAGAATGTCACCGCGCAACTCGATGCCATCATTTTACGCCTTACCTAAATCTTTTGCATGTTTGTTTGGCGCCGACTCAAAATTAGTTACTTACATTAGTTTAGGAGCTCAGCTATTGAGACTAAGAAGCTTTATTTTATTTTTTTACTTTTCAGTTCCGTATTTCGTCGGTTCAATTTTTTTTTAAAAAGTTTTTATTTTTCAATTTTGTGGCTAAAAAAGAATCATGCAAATCGGATAACCTGAGTACAAAGTTATGCCTGATAGAAACGGTTAATGGACCAAAATTCAGATGGTGAACGATCGTTAATGGGCCTAAATTCAGAGGGTGAACGATCGATATCCTCCATTTTGCTACCCTAATTTTTTCTTCAATTTGAGATGGGACCAACTTTGAAGTACACCCTATCCATTGAAAAAAAATCATCGAAATGGGACTACTCTATGGAAAGATATGCGTGGTATATTGGCTGAAATCTACTAATTACTACCTACTTAATTTTTGATCACTTCCAAAATACTTACTTACCTAGCTTACTTCAACTTTTGACTGTTAAATAACATGATCATCTACTTTAACTATTTATTGTTATATAAGATAAATTATTTTGAAAGTTCTGGTTAGTTGATTTCATCACTTTGTATATAATTCCATCCTTTCATAGAATGTAATTATTATTGTGACGGATGTAGGAGGATCTGTCAATGTAAACTACATATGTGAAAAATCAATCATCCTCTATGTTCTACCCGTAGGGGTGGATCATTTAATTTCAAATTGGAATATGATAAACAATGAGGTATCCCTATCTGATAAAAAAAAATCCATCCATCCAAATCCCAGTACAAAGTTATGCCCTGATAGAATCGGTTAACGGACCATAATTTCAGAGGGTGATTGATCAATATCCCTCATTTGCTACCCTTAGGGCTGGATTTCATTTCTGAAATTCAAATGGGACCAACTTCAAGTACACCCTATCCACTGAGACAAGAATTATCGGAATCGGACGTCTCAGTAAAAGTTATCGTGATCATACATAAAAAAATTATAAAAAAATATACACCTGTCGACTAGAGAACCTCCTCCTTTTGGTTTCGTCGGTTAAAATGCAACGAGAGTCTTCAACGATAAACAATAATATTCCAAATATGGGCTCGTCTCACGACCCCCCGCAACGACGTGTGCCCTCACGTGTGTGCAAGTTCGGGTAGCTGTCTCGCTGATATTGACTTCGAGAACCCCTCGGTAATTCCGGTGATGGGCCGCCGCCGCCCCCCTTTTCAAAAATTTGACGCTTTACGTCATTAATTTGTTTGTTTGTTTGTTTGGCGCCAACTCAAAATTAGTTCACATTAGTTTAGAAGATTAGTTATTAACACTAAAGTTAAAAAGTTTTTATTAATAGAATCATGCCCTGTCCGTAAGTATGTCGGTGTTCATGTCTGGTGATTTGGATCTTTCTATCACATCAGAAATCACAGACTAAGGGGAAAGTATTATTTTTCCTCTTTAAAAATGGGCTATATACTCAAGCTGTTTTATAGTTTTCCAGTCTGACGAAAATATGTATACCTAATATGTATAGATTTTTTTGCGAAAAAGTCATCAAATCCAATTTTGTCGTAAGACCGATGGTTAAGCCAGATTCTTAGTTCCGGCCTTCCTACCCGCAAGAAAAAGAAATTCCCAAATTTTTTCAACCGACGAACCAAAAGGGGGGGTTCTCTAGTCAACGGTATATTTTTTTTTTATGTATGATCTCGCTTAACTTTTACAGAGCAGTTCGATTCCGATGATTCTTTTCGTCATTGGATAGGGTGTACTTCGAAGTTGGTCCCATTTGAATTTGAACAAAAAAATATATCCCTAAGGGTAGCAAAATGGAGGATATTGATCGTTCACCCTCTGAATTTTGGCCCGTTAACCGATTCTATCAGGCATAACTTTGTAGTGGATTTTCCGATTTGGATGATTCTTTTTTCATTAGATAGGATATACCTCATAGTTGATGATATTCCAATTCGGAATAGAATAATCCACCCCTATGGGTAGTAAAATGGGGATGATTGTTTTTTTCACTTGTGAACATTGGCACACATTTGTAGTTGACCATTGACAGATCCTCCTGCATCCGTCACAATAAATACATTCTATGAGAGGATGGAATTATATACGAAGTGATGAAATCAACAAACCAGAACTTTCAGAAATAATTTATATTATATAACAATAAATAGTTAAAGTAGATAATCATATTATTTAACGGGTTTAAAGGTTGAAGTAAGCTAGGTAAGTAAGTATTTTGAAAGTAATGAAAATTAAGTAGTAGTAATTAGTAGATTTCAGCCACAAAAAATTTAAAAATAAAAAATTTTAACAAAATTAAACCGACGAAAAATCAACTGAAAAGCAAAATTAAATAAACCTTCTTGGGCTCAATGATAATTGCGCTCCTAAACTAATGTGAGTAACTAATTTTGAGTCGGCGCCAAACAAACTAGCAATTGAATTAGGTAAAGCGTAAATGATGGGGGGCGAGATGCATAGCGGCGTTTTAATTACTTCTTCAAAGTAATATAATGATCTTCGATAATTGTTTATTTGGCGCCGAATCAAAATTAGTTACTACATCAATTTAAGGGGCTAATTATCATTAAGTCTAAGAAGGTTTATTTTAACTTTTCAGTTTTTTTTCGGGTTTAATTTTAAAAATTTCTATCCCCAATCAGTAAAGCATTTTTTTTACAACTCACCTAAGGTTGAATTCTTAGCCTCGGTCTTTGGCGCCAAAATTTTTTCGGATGCGACATATCCATCATGAAGTCGTCCTCATCGTCTCCTATCGTAACGTCGCTGAGATCAAAGTCGTCATGGTGAACTGAAGAGTTGGACAGCACGTTAGCTGCTATGATGTTCATCCACGGTGAAGTTGAGGGCCCCTTTCCCCTTCGGTTCTTCCCTCGGTATTGCAGAACTCTGCGGGAAGTTCGACGGCGTGGATGGGACGGGGGTGGGCCGAAAAACGTACGCATCTTCGGTAAGCATGTTCAAGGACTTCGGCCTGTCTAACGGCGTGGGTGTGTTCGTCATTATTTCGTGGATGGTGGACAGTCTTTCGATTTCGGGAAAGGGAAGATGAAGGATATTTCATGACCCAGTCAATGCCCAAATTTTTTAAAAAAAATGCGATCATATTTGCCTTATTTCGTGAACCGAAGTTGAAAAATTAAAAAATTTTTTGGGACAATAAAATTATAGTTTAAAAAACACGCTTATGAAGCAAAAAGGACTAAAATTTTTGGGGAAATAATAAGAATAAAGTCATTGACCAAAAAATTTTTTTAAAAAAAAAAGCGTGAGGTGCTTGATATCAGCTATCTTAATATAATTATGAAAAGTAAGGAAGAGCCCCACGTTTTTTTTTTTTCTTTATTCTTATTATTTTCAACATTTTAGTCCTTTTTTTTTTTCATAAATTTTTTTAAACTATAATTTTATTTTCTCCCTTTTAGCCCATATTGAAAAAAGAAAAAAAAGAAAAAAAAGATTAAGGGTGAAAACTTTTTCGATTTATTCCTCCACCATAATTTGGCGAAGAGATTCCCCTTTTATTTTGAAATAAAAATTTTATGTTTGGGAAAAGGCTCACGCCATTTTTTTTTTAAATGAAAGATTTTTTTTCTGACGATCTAGGTGAGAATACCAGGTCAAAAGTTACAAATTTTTGATTGTCATGGGTTTTTCTCAATATGTATTCAAAATTTCAAATACTTTCGAGCCTTTTTTTTGGGGCCTGTATTCAAAACGTTTTCCCGCCCCGGATTCAAATACATCCATTCTGGCGTTAAAATGACGTCATATATAAAACGTTTCCCAAAACATATTCATAGAGTTTTGAAACCAAGTGGGAATTTCCCGGTTTTATAAATAATTGTTGTTTTGTGATTGTCAAATTGAAGACGGGGTGGATGAAGATGTTTTTCCCAAATTTTTTTTCAAAGGAAGGAAAAAATTTTGTTTATTTGTTTTCCCACAAAGGGCCGGTTTTCCAAGTGGTTATCGAAGATCATACAATTTCTTTTCACAAATGATTCATTAATGTAAAAAGATGGTACATACGAAAAAAAACTTTCATTTATGCAAGAAGAAACAGTTTTTTTAGGATTGTAACATAATATCCCCTTTCCCATCCAGTCGAGTCTTCTTCATTTAATAGCCCAAAAAAATTTGGTAGGGGACATTCCACTAAAATTGTGGGGTTTAAAAATTTTTAAAATGAAAGATATTGAACTGGGAAAATTATATATTAACAACTGATTTGGGAAAACCCTTTACAATGAATCACAAGGTAAAGGTTTATCAAAATATTGTTACAAATTTTCCCATAGAAAATTTTTTTTTTCGATTATTGAATCGTATTCTTTGCATTCTTGCGGTTCGTGAAAATTTTAAAGAGTTACGTAGAATCGTATTCAAATGCAAGATTGAATACGTTTTGCCAGAAAACAATTTTTGGGGAAAAAAAGGGGAAAAAATTTAAATTTTAAAAAAATTTTATTATTATAAAATAGATACATACAGGTGAAGTTGATAAAAAAAATAATAATATAATTTTATATGTAAGAAAAATTGTTATAGAAAAATATACCATAAAGTACTAACTGACCCGAAACTTTCCTTTTCCAAAAATTTTTATGTTCTCTAAAATGTTTTTCCCGAAAACACTCCGCGAGAATTTCTTTTTTTTTTATGTTTTTTTCCCTTTTTGTTGTTCCATCTTTGACTATGTTTTTTACCCCTTTCCCCCTTCCTTTTTGTCACGACCCGTTTTTTCTGTTATCCCGTTTTTCCCCTTTTTCCCCCTTTTCCCCCTTTGCCTTGTCATCCCTTTTTTCCCTTTTTTTTTTGTTATCGCGTTATTCCGTTTTTCTTTTCCCCCTTATTCCCCAAATTTTTTCATCCTGTTATCCGTTTTCCATTTTTTTTGTTACCCCCTTTTTCCCTTTTCCCGTTACCCCCCTTTTTTTACCCCTTATCCCGTTCTCAATTTACGTACCCCCAAAAATTTTTCGATTGCCATCTTGCAAACCCCTTTTGCGGATCTTGGATAAAATAAAAAAAAAATAAAAAACGCCAGGGAAAAAAAAAAGGAGTTGATCGTAAAAGGGGGGAAAATTCGGGGGTTTATGTTTTTTGAATGCTGTATCATAGAAAAAAAAAAAACCCCTGAAAATTTAAAAATTTAAAGGGGGGGACCACCCCCAAAATTTTGGGGGAAAAAAAAAAAGTGTTGCCCCATTCGCAGACCCAACCGATATGCAAAAAAAATTTCGGAAAAATTTGACCATTTCGGGGGGTTTAAAACAAACACCGTTTTAAAAGAATTTTTTTAAAAATAGATTTTTTTGGGGTTTCGATATGTTTTTTTTAGGTCGATTTAAGAAAAAACCAGGGGAAAAAATCTAAATCACTAGACAAAACACAAGCCCCAAAAAAAAAAAAGGAAAACCATTATTGGGAAAAAAAAAATACGAGGTCAAACGATGCAGACAAAACGAGGGTAGCAAACACGCCAAACACAAAAAAAAAAAACAGATACCACCCTCTGTTAAAAAGGGTTACTACCATATCACTCTAACTCATGTTAAATGGGGACCATCTTAGTCTAAAGGGTGGGTACACTATGCGAAACCAACCCCCAAAAAGTGTCCTTGGGTCGTTTTAGCGCGGGCGATACGTTCAAACCTGAATTGGGAGGATCTTTTAAGGAACTGTACACTCGAAACGCAACTAGCATGCGGATACAGCAAAAAAACCATAAACAGTTGGGAAAGCCCAAACCCCAAAGATCGCTCAAATTTTTTTTGTTCAAGATAAAGCAGTTTGCTCGGGAAAACATTGGGGGATATCGTTTTTGAATAAAAAAAAAAAAAATTTTAACCAGGTAGTCATATATACATATGCTCAAAGATACGATTCAAAAAAAAAAACGAAGCTGATGGTAACATCAAAAAAAAAAAATTGCGCAGAGTTGAATTGAAGGAAAGTCAAAGGGGTTAAGATATAAACCCAAAACCCTTTGGGGAAAAAAAAACAAGAGCACCATCACTATTTTTAAAAAAAAATCGAATCAATATCAAAAAATTTTTTTCCCTAGTTTATTTTGATTCAAAAAATTTTTAACATAACTGGTGACATTTTACAAACCCCCCAAATGTGAAAATAAAATTAATATACAGTGCTAGTAAAAAATCCTCCCCCCCATCTTTAAAACCGGGTTTCTTATAATAAGGGGAAATTTTGGGGGGTGGGAATAAAAGGGGTGTAGGCTTCAATTGAACGTACCAATAGTCATAAATGACGTCACAAGGCCACTGTGACCAAAAATTTTTAAAAAACCCCCATGGCAAGTAAATTTTTTCCAAAAAGGTATTGAAAATCCCTTTATTCAGTCATCCCAAATTTTTTTTTGGGTTTCGGCTGATTTTGATTAAAAAATTGAAGAAATACGAAAATTATAGTTTCGCATTTAATTAATAAAGATTTAAGAACCAGTTCTTATAAAAATGTTCAAAATGTCCCATTTTTTTTCCTGGCAGTAATGCATCCTATTGCTAAACCTTGTCGTACTGCCCCTTTTTGTCAGGGGAAAATTGGGCCCCACTTTCCCTTCAACAATTCGTTTTTTCCCAGAAGGGGTACTGTCAGGTGCTGTAGCATAAACCTTAGATTTTACCCCAAAAAAAAAAAAATCAAAGGTGTAAGGTCCGGTGACCGAGCGGGCCCTTTTCGATCGAACCTCGTCGCCCAATCCATCTACCCCCGATATTCTTCATCTAGGTAACGTCTTACTGCCCCTAATAGTGTGCAGGAGCACCATCTTGTTGAAACGTTATTTTTCCCAAATTGTCGAATTTTATCGGGGTTTCTTAGAATTTCAAGAATTAACGCCTCAATATCATTTTGTAACATCTCCAGATACAATTCACCGGTTAATTAGCATTGGGGAAAAAAGGCCCCCAAATATTTGGTTTTCCCCCAAAAAACCGCCCAAACATATACTTTTTTTTGAAATTGAGTATGTTTTTCAGAAAGAGGGGGGATTTGGTCACTCCAATACCTCACATTTTGATGTTAACTTTTTCCCTTGAGAAAGAAAGTACTTTCGTCACTAAAACAAATTGTCTGTATGTAGCCTGGTTGTTGGTTCATTTTATTGGGCATAGTTTCACAGAATTTTTAGTCTTCGGTCGGGGTCATCTCGAAAGTTGGTGCAACCTTTTTAATTTTAGGGGTGAAAGTTTTAGCCAACACCCTATTTTACTGTCCTTTGACTGACTTCACAGATAGACGCAACTTGGGCTGTGGAAGAAGTAGGGTTTACTACCATTTCTCCAATTATGTCAATTTTTTTTCATCAATAAAATTTTTGGTCGACCAGATCGTTTGGCATCTTTTAACACTACCTGATGCTTTCAAACTTCCGGGAAACTCCCCAAATAAACCCTCGATATAGGGCGATCGGGGGAATTCTCATTAAACAGTCGTTCCCGTGGAAATTGTTTCTACATTCACCAATTATTAAGATAGCTGCTACTTTGTCCCCTACAGGGGGGTACCATTTTGCCTATGTAAACACTTTAAACGTCTTTTGGGTTTAAAAAAAGCTTAGGGAAATTTTTTGGGATAAACACTTATGACAAAAGAATTCAAAAAAGTCAACCTTTTGACAAAAATTTAAACCCGAGGCGTACTTTTTAAAAAACTTTATTAATTAAATGCGAAACTATAATTTTGTATTTTTTTAATTTATCAATCAAAATCACCCCCAAAACCCCAAAAAAAATTGGTATGACTGAATGGGGTTTTTTTTCCTTTCAAACGAGTTTTGTCACTTCCCCATAGGGCCCCTTTAAAAATTTCACAGTGGGGCCCTTTTGACGTCATTTATGATATTGCGTCACCTGTTATGACCAGTTGAAACCCCCGCTTTTTCCCCCCCAAAATTTTTAAAATACCCGTTAAAAAAATACGGGGGGGAGGGCCCTTTTTATAGCACTGTATATGTTACCCCTTTCGAAGATCAATCCGGGCGCCCCAAAAATTTCGGTTTAAAAAAAAATTTTGGGAAAATTTTATTTGAATGATGTACGTCGATTACCAAATTTTGTAGTTGTTTGAGCATTTAAAAAAGTGAATTAAAAATATACACAAAAAAAAATAAAAAAGTATTTCAGAGCGACCTGAGAACGGAAGAATATCTTTAATTCCCCAAAAATTTTAAGGGCCCTTTAAAAATGTTTTTATCACGGGATTTATTGAAAAAATTGCGCAAAAAAATATAAATTAAAGTTTTTCCCCGGGAAAAAATGTATCACGATGAAGGAGGAGCTGGGGTTAATCCCCCAAAAAAATTTGGGGAATAAAACCCCGAATCTGAATAATTTTGTTTACATTTGAAAATATTCGTATTATGTTATACTACATGTGTTGTACCGGGGAAAAAGCACTGTTTTTGCCGTTTTCGCAAAAAATATATTTTATTTCGAATCTTTTCCCCATTTTTTGTTCAAAATGCATCAGTATATATTAACGCAATTTTTCCCAAAATTATTCATAAATATGTGCTTCCAAAACACATTTTTAAAAAAAACCCCCCTTTTCCCCCTTTTTGAATCACGAGCGCTCGTTGAGGGGGCCACGATTCTCAGCCTTCCCCCCGGCACTTCTAAACCCGCAAAATTTAGAAACTTCTTATGGCAATAATAAATAACTGTACGGCTAGGGTTTTTAAATTTTCCCCCCTTTAAAATTTGTTATTCCCTTTTCAATAATATACTAGTTTTTCAAAAGATCTGAATGGAGGGTTTTAGTTATGCCTTAAAATGGGTGTGGGTGGTAGCTCACTATAGGATTACTTTTAAACGTTGCAATTTTGAATTTTTATATCTCGCATTTCGGTGGGGAAAAAATCTTTCCCAAAAAATTCAATATGATACAGGTAATAAAAGTAGTATGAATAAACGAAAGCTGTTGGGGAAGTAAATTTTCCCGACAACTACCTTAACGCAGGACGAATGGTTCGCTGCATGCTTTTAACTATTGAAATAATTCCACAATGACCCTTTTTGCGTAATACAATTTCTTTTTTAGTGAATAATAGAAAATATTATAAAATTTTAAAAAAACAAACCCAACTGATGATGAAAAAATGTACCATGAATGGCTATTTTTTCCGAAAAAAATTTTTATTTCGGAGTGTCATCAATAGAGTCTTGCAATATGGAATTTTCCAGCTGTAGATCTCAGAAAACTGATCTAACAAGTCGATTTTAAAGAAATTCAAAACCCAATATCTCAAAATCAAATCACCAAGGTCAAAATTTGATATTTAGACCAATCAATAGAGATTTTTCGTGACAAAAATACTATCAGGAAATCGACTGTGCCAATATACGAAAAGACGGTCTGTAGTTATAACCTGTTATGTTTCCTACCCTAACGTTTATTCAATTTGTTATAAACATTTAGGAGCTTTTTTATTGTTTTTACTAGTAACTTGAAAACTAATGAAGCAATAATAATCAATCGGATTATTAGTAACGGAGAAACCGGGAAAAATTTTTTTTAAATTGATAACATCACCATTTTCAAGTTTTGAAGCAGGCTCACGATAGTAGTGATTGATATGAGTGTTGAATTATTAGTTTTGGCATAATTGCTATTTGTTTTTTTTTAATGCACTTCATTGCAGCAGACCTGCGTCATGGTGGTTGGTTGAAAACTGACGAGCCGGAGACAGGGTTGGCACTTAGCTTCCCTTGACACGCCCAGCAAGGATCTTATTGTACTCTGTCGTCAGTGGTTCCTCATTCAAACAGGTTTGTGCCTTTAATTAGATTTAGTAGCCTTTGATGGTTCTTCATTCATGCCTGTTTCCGGGTTGATCTCTCCAAAGGTTCTGTTGTTATGTTCATACAGGGGTTGGGAATTAAACCACCCTGCAATACGACATTATTCGTTAGGTTGGAAAAAACAGTATTAAAGAATCGACTGTCTGAAGACGGTAATCGAACCAAGTCTGGCGGCTAGATCGGTTTACTCAAATCTGAACATGGGGTTTATTCGGAATACTCCGTTCGAAAGATTGAACCAAATTATGATTTAATAAAAATAATAATGCACTCATAAAAGTTAAGAATGTATATATATATTTTAATAAAACTTCCCCAATTCTCAATCGTTTGGACGAATGATGGCAACAATATTCTCAAAAGAAAACTAATGAGCGTATTGGCAGATAATTCTGCAGTTGGCTCCTAGAACTAATTTTCTAGAAGAACAATCTTGAAATAATTTCCAAAAGCTAACAATAATTTCTTTTGGGATCTTTTGTAATCTTGAAACTATTGAGATATTTTATAGGCAACACATTTGGGGTTGGTTTGCCATAAAATAAATAAAAAAAAAAAAAAGACCACCTGTTAACCTTATTCACGGGTAAAACGGCATTTTAATTGAATTTTTATTACAGTTCTTTTCCCCGCAACGGTTATTCTAATTAATTCGTCCGGTATATTGATACAGATAAGGTTTTTAAGTGATCGAACCAAAATTGGAACCCGTTATTATTCTTTTTGGAAGCTTTGACAATTTGGGAAACTAATTTCCTGGCACTAAGAGCTGTACTTGGTTGAATTGAGTTTTTATTTTTTGGTTCACTACACTGGGGAAACCCATTATTTGGCCGTAATTAGACTGACTTTTAACCTAACTTTGAATGGCATATTCTCTGGTTCACTCTGGAAATACCAAATCGAACTGCTTATTGTTGACATGAAACTCGCGCTTTTTATGATCTTCAACACGGGAACTAGTAGGCGTGGCTAGTGTGTTTATGTGCAGATAACGAGGTGACATCGTAAACTGATAGGGGTCTTGTTTGTTCTAACCCATTTCGCTTATCTATGTTATAATTGGATAATATATTTACGGTAGCCTCGGCATCGCGAATTAATGACCCATGTTTTATCGAATTTGGACGGGTGTTTGAAATATGGATATGTTTTCTCGGAGTAAATAAAACTGATTTTCTCTATCTCGCTGGGAATGTACCCAGTAGCAATCAATAATCGTTGTTCTTCTAGTTGAATGATTTATGCGTCCGGTTTACAAGGGATATTTTGGTAATTATTTTAAAAGCATTTTAATTGTCTCCCGATAACAACGTATGGTTTTACGAACGTATGCTTATCAGCTGTTTCAGTCTAGCAGGTGGTCCATATTGACCTTTACTGTTTATCAAGAATATTACGTTGTTTTGTATCGTAGAAAAATTTCTCTGTGTTTACGGGGCATAACATTTCGTCCCAACCCTCTACAAAAAAGATTTGACAAACTCAAATTTTTTTTTCAAAATAACATCACTTTCACCAACACTAAGCAAAAATGTTTTAACTTGCTGAAGTGTAATCCCATTCTATCGCAAATTATAAGTCTTACTCTGACAATTACAATAGACTACTGTTTTACATCGTCGAGGATAATTATACTCTATTACCAAAGTTATTAACCTCACTTCTCAGTACTTAATTCTAATTTTCTTAAAAATAACATGCAAATAATCATGCAAACACACAATAAAGTCTCTTTCTTCCATGGGGTAATTTCCATACTGTAAGAGTATGTACTCGCCTCCTTCAACTAGAGGATTTTCTCACTTCTACTCCGGTGGGCGTCAATTTAACTCTATCCGTTGGATCCTCTGGGAATGTTTCCTGCTACGCCTCTGGGTAAGGGCGCGTATCAGCGGTACGGGACGATTTGTTCCTTTACTATCTTCTCTAAACATCTGGCTTTTTGGGATTGTAAGGCCTTCCATACGATTTCGGGTCAGTGAGCAGTGATAATTAGTCGGTATCGGAACTAGACAGATAGCACAGCCTGTGTTTTCTGGTTCGGTGACACGTTCATTCCTTAGCATAATGTTGTAAATGGTATTCGGTGTCGGTGGTCAAACGGTGTTAATTCATTCGTTTAAAAATCTTCGTTCCTGGGAATCCTATTTGTGCGGTACCATTAACACAGGTGAATTGTGTCCCCTGAATTCTGTGCGGAGTGCTTGAACTCAAACCACACTGTGAATTCGCACTGCTCTAGGAATCTGCTGGTCTCATCATTTCGCTTCGCCATGCTGGATTGTCCACTGCTGTTTGTTCAGAGATATTTTCTTGGGTTTCAACAATCCAACTCCACGACATACTCATCAAAATTTTCCATATATGCGCGGTTAGTAAATTTTATTATTATTTTTACTGTACAATTTCACCCGTCTCGAATATTCTACAAATCCGTAAACACATTTTCCGAAACTCGTGATTATATTCTTTATCTTTATAGGTAACTCGGCGATTCGATATCCTTTAACTGTTGAATTAATTTTCATAACATATCGCGTTTTTGGTTTTTATAGCCTGTAATCCGTACAGTGTTTTATTTCAGTTCTATCGACCATTCTTCATTTTTTCGCCTGTAATCCGTACAGTGTTTTATTTCAGTTGATTCTCATATTTTTTTTTCAGTTTGTTCCCGTACTATGATACAATTAATTTAATTCCGTTTTTCATTAAGGTATCGGTAGATTTCGTATTTTTATTCATTCCAATTTTTACAAGTTCATTGTAGCTATAAATATGTTTTGGCAAATTAACCTTCAGGGATTTTTCAATTGTTTCTGCGTCTTTTTGCAGTCTGCTGAAACTATAATAATTTACATACTATATATACGTTCCTACATAGTGGTGCATACTGAAAATTTTCTTGTTTACTGATATCTAACTGATTGAACCAAATTTTTCATGGGTGTCATTTGAACAGTGCCGCGTGTCATGGGTTGTGTAAGGGGGAATTTATTTTCAGAAATGCTTTCTTCCTTTTCTTTGGACATTTCACTTGGCTGACATTTTTCTATATTTTCGGCATTAACTATTGGTAATTCATCTGGCATATTTTCTTGAGTTTGAACTAAAACTTGATCTAATTTTACCTCATTTTCTTGTGTCGCTTGTCTGCTGCTTTCATTCCTATACTTGTTGAATCGATCAGCGTTTATTATTTGACTCTTTGTTTCTTTCACTGGTTGGAGTTCAAAATTAACGTGCGATGTCTTTTTTTTTAAATTAGGTTTTCCTTCTTGCCTGGCTAAAGTTCTAATTCTTTCCACCTCTGGGTTTATTTCTTTCTTTACTTTCGTATCCATATCAAAATCTTCTCCTATGCTTCGTTTTATCGGGGTTAAAAATCCATTTTCTGCAATACTTCGTAATTTCGTATCTTCGGAGTTCACTATACTTTTTGCTTGAACTTTACATACATTCAAAAATCTGGGCGGTAGAATTTTGTCCTTAGGCAAGACATTTTCATCCTTGTGATTTACGACTGTAGAAAAAATCTTATCTTTGGCGACTGTTATTCCTAGGTGCTTGGCAGATTCCAACTTCCTGGTGGATAGAGCATCCCCCTTTTTTATGCTTAATGTTCAATTTCCGTTCTTCCTGAATATGTCTGGCTACTTTCGGGAATATTTTCACTTTCAAAAACTCTCATACCAACTTTTTCCATTTTCTGACTATAATTTTCTTCATCCTCGCTGTAGTGCTGTATGGGCAATGTTCCGTTACATCTCTCCGTTTCTTTAGGCAGGAAATGCTCGTACCTATACGTATGCATTCCCACTTGTCGACTGTCACGTGTGACTATCGGTCCTAATGTACAGGGTGCGTCGGTTTTTCCATTTTCCATATGTGGCACTTTTCTAAATTCATCTCTTCTCTCTTGTTGCTCGTTTAAACGCATGTTTCGCTTTTCTCTTGTTCCAGACGATTTTCCATATTCTTCAATTTCAACTATTTCTTTGCAGACTAGCGTCTCCTTTAAATCACCAGTCGCTGACATCTTTGAAACTGTTTTTTCTAAACCTGGTGTCACAATTAAATCACCGGTCCCTGATATCTCTATTTGATTCGAAGTTGTACGTCTCGTTTCATGGCATGAAACTCTGTTTAAGAATACTTCGCGGATTGATTTGGGCGGGCCCTCCCTCTTCAATTCTAGTTTTTCTACAGAATTCATCCAATCGTACATCATGATATTGACATCGCTTAATCGTTTTTCTACTTCTTCAAATCTCTTTTGCAACTTCCTCTGTTCGTCATCCCGATTCGTTTGGCATATGTGTTGGATTTTCTTTTTCAACTCGATAATTTCCCCTGATAAATACATTTGATTTTTTCTCCAATCAATTTGCACGTTATATTTTCGTAAAAAATCTAATCCCAGTGTTATTTCAGTAATACGGTGATCATTTTCAACTATAAAGAATTCATGTTCCAGAATTTTTCCTTCCTTTACTTTGATTGGCAATATAACCGAGCCAATATAATGAGTGAAATTTCCTTGTCCATTTCTGAGGTGATACGGCAAACCATAATTCCATTTCATACCTCTAACAATATTAATATGAACCACTGATACTGGAGATCTCATATCTATGGATATATGCCTCAAAATTCCTGCTACTTCCAAATTAATTACATTTTTCTGTTCCTCGTCTATTAGTATATTTTCTCCTTGCCTCTCACTATCTAAATAGTCGTTTTTGCAGCTTTCATCTGAGGCTTGTTGAAAGCTGCCATTCCATTTAAATTCCTGTTATATTTTGACCTTTTTCCATACTTTTCCCATTTACTGTCATTTCCATAACTATTTTCTATTTGCTGTCTGTGAATTATTCTCCTAAAATTTCCTCGTTCATTCCTGCTTCTATGAGATTGAAATCTATTTTCTTTCGAATTGTTAGAAAATTCTTGTCTATATTTATTCATTTTTCCATATTTTTAAAATCGTTTTTCCTTAGCGTAGCTGTAAAACCATTTTCCTGAATCATTTAATCTCTTATTTTGAAAACTATTTCTATTTGGGCAACGATATGACATATGTCCGACTTCTTGACATGTTAGGCATACGCAATTTTTCATATAACAATCTCCTGCTGTGTGACCTTTTCTGTTACAATGTGTGCACAATATTATATTCGCATTGAAAGTTCTGAAATTCGTATTCGGTGTATTCGTAATTTGCTCAATTAATTCTTCTTTTTCTGCTAATGTGATGGCTTCTTCTAAACTGACAGGACTTTCAGATAAAACTTTTTTTCTAACAGGATCTAACAATCCAATTGCAAATTGTACCAATAAATCTTGCTCGTATTTTTGCTCTAATACATTGTCAATTCTATTATTTCCTGTGAGGTACCTTATCTTTGATGCACATATTTTTAATCTTATGAAAAAATTCCTAACTGATTCATTCTTTTCTTGATAACAATTCAAAAATTCTTTTTGTGCTTCTCCAGGTAATTTCAATTTGCTAAACTGCTTCAATAATTCCTTTTTAATTAATTGCCAGTTGTCTGTATTTTGTAAACTATATTCTGCTTCAATAAATAATCTAGCGATGCCTTTCAGTTTTAATCTAACTATGGAACTTATTTGACTGTCTGTCCATTTTGCTACAGCTGCCAAATCCTCAATTTCACGAATAAAATCTTTGATTTCTGTGGTACCATTATAAAAAGGAATATTATCCAAAGTGATACTAATTTGCGGTTCATACCTAACCCTCGGCACTGTTGTCTGAGTTTCCATGATTTAATTAGTTTGATAAAAATCTCCATTGATTGAAAATAAAACTTCACTTGCTTTTTCGAATACTTCCTGAGTTTTTGATCGGTATAAACGCTATATATATTTATTTTCCCAATATCGTGCTTGCAAAATAACGATACTAAACTAATACTAAACTATTTTCACAATTTTTCTACTCATTTACTTTTGTTCAAATTAGTCTTTTTTTCCACTGACAATTATTTGTAAAAATAAAAATTTAAAATATTTATTAAAAAAAATTCAAATTCAATTTTTGTTTGACACTTTTTTTTTCTGTGGAAAATATCATATATGCGTTAATGTACTTCCTCAATTATTACCCCACACCTGACACCAATGTTATAAGCTGGGCTATACAGGGTGTTGTGAATTAACCCACCACACCTGCAATACCAGACATTATTCGTTAGGTTGGAAAAACAGTATTAAGAGCAATCGACTGTCTGAAGACGGTCAATACTGAACCAAGTCTGGAGCGGCTCAGATCTGGTTCATATCTCTCAAATACTGGAACATGGGCTGTTTATTCAGGAAGTACTACCGTTCAGAAAGATTCGAACCAAATTATGATTTAATAAAATAATAATGCACTCATAAAAGTTAAGAATGTATATATATATATTTAATAAAACTTCACAAATTCTCTCAATCGTCTATGGACGAATGATAGGCAACAATATTCATACAATGAAAACTAATGTAGCGTATTGGCAGATAATTCTGCAGTTGGCTACACAATAGAACTAATTTTACTAGAAGAACAATCTTGAAATCAATTTCTACAAACAGCTAACAATAATTCTCTTTTTGGGATCTTTGTAATCTTGAAACTATTGAGATACTTTATAGGCACATACACATTTGGAAAGGTTGAGTTTTGCCATAAACATAAATACAGAAAAACAAACATGAGACTCACCCTGGTTAACACTTATTCACTGGAGTAGTTTTAAACGGCAATTAGATTAGAATTTATTATTATCAGTTCGTTTTCTCCCGCGTCAATCGGTTATTCTAATTAATTCGTCCGGTATATTCGTATACAGATAAGGTTTTTCTAAGTGATCGTGAACCATTGAAATTGCGGAATCCCGTTATTATCTCTGTTTTGGAAGCTTTGACAATTTGTGGAAACTATACTGTTCACTCGTGTTTTCACTAAGAGCTGCAATACTTGAGTTGAATGGGCTGAGTTTTTATGTTTTCTGAAGTTCACTACACTGGTTTGGAAACTCTCATTATTATGGCACGATACTGTAATTAGACTGACTTTTTAACCTAACTTTTGAGAATGGCATATTCTCTGGTTCACTGTGGAAATACCAAATCGAACTGCTTATTGTTGACATGAAACTCGCGCTTTTATATGATCTTCAACACGGGAACTAGTAGGCGTGGCTTAGTGTGTTTATGTGCAGATAACGAGGTGACATCGTAAACTGATAGGGGTCTTGTTTGTTCTAACCCATTCTCGCTTATCTATGTTATAATTGGATAATATATTTACGGTAGCTGTCGCGCTATCGCGGAATTAATGACCCCATGTTTATCGAATTTGGACGGGTGTTTGAAATATGGATATGTTTTCTTTCGGTAGTAAATAAAACTGATTTTCTTATCTCGCTGGGAATGTACCCAGTAGCAATCAATAATCGTTGTTTACCCTTCTAGTTGAATGATTTATGCGTCCGGTTTACAAGGGATATTTCTTGGTAATTATTTTTAAAAGCATTTTAATTGTCTCCCGATAACAACGTATGGTTTTACGAACGTATGCTTATCAGCTGTTTCAGTCTAGCAGGTGGTCCATATTGACCTTTACTGTTTATCAAGAATATTACGTTGTTTTGTATCGTAGAAAGATTTCTCTGTGTTTACGGGGCATAACACTGTGTCGCCTTCTACTTGGGGCGTCACAGTCGAAGATAATGTGAGAGGCTGTTTCCTCCTCTTCATCAGCTCTTCCCTGCGTATTCCCATGGTGTTTAGGTGTTTTGTTAGGCCGCAGTGCATTATAGGTGGTCAATTTTCAATTTCTCTAACAGATTTTGACAGTTGAAGTATAGTACTACAAATGACTATTCTCATAGTTTGCGTTAAAATGCTGCGAAATAGGTGACTTGCAAACATAACCGAAAACCGGCGAGTGCATGAAAGCGGCTCAGGAGTGGGGGTAGAGCAGCAGATTCATAACGGGCGTAGCGCGCTTGTATTACTATACATACGCTTCCCCACGTCTGCTGCTCTACCACCACTACTCAGCCGCTTTCACGCACTTGCCCATTTTCGGCCGTGTTTGCAAGTATTTTTCACTTATTTTGCAGCATTTTACGGAAAAATGAGAATATACATTTTGTAGAACTATACTTCTACTCTCTATTTTTTTTATTGGAATAGGATTACCTATAACGCATTCAGGTTTGCTGCAATATAGTGCATTAAAAAATGCAGATTGCAATTATGCCAAAACTAATGATATGACAGCCCCTGAGTTTCTCACACATAAAATAAATATTAATCACTACTATGTCGTGGAAAGCCTGCACTACAAATAAAAAGTGGCAGAGTTATGAATTTTTCAAAAAAAGTTGTTTTTCCGGGTTTTCTGGTTTTTTCCGTTACTAATAATCCGATCGAGTTGTGCTAGGGCTCGTTTTCTTTGCATTTTGATTCTCTCCATTGAGAGTATCGATATTGCCTTATTAGTTTTCAAGTTACAAGTCGAAAATAAAAAAAATGCTTTTAAATGTTTATAACAAATTAAGCAATGACAGTTGGGAGTACGTACGAAACATAACAGGATATAACTACGGACCGTCTTTCGTATGATGGCACAGTCGGTTTCCTGGTAGTATTTTTGCCACAGAATCAATAGAGCAGAAAATCTCTATTGATTGGCTTAATTCTAGTCAGTCATAAGCTAGCATATCAGCCGTCCAAGGGACGACGTTAACTTTTGGGACACCCTGTATATGAAACTCCCGCCAGCCTGTACTATTCATGTTCCATTTTGAGCTATCGAAATGGCAAATGCAAAACCCAGGTAGTGGGCAAGGGTACAATAGAAACATTTCCTATGAATATTTAAAATTGCAAAATAGAACCAGTTTTTCCGGTCATTCTTTCAGACGAACGTCGCGTCGGCTACACTTTTGGCTAACAAATGTTCTGGGATTAAACCGACTTGGTTTGCTGAAAATAATTTACATTGTGATGAGTCATCTTCATCACTGTTCCAGATATTTCTGTTGTATTCCGTATTTCCAGTCAGTTCAGTTAATTCAAATGGTACTGATAATATACAGGGGGATTCAAAAGTACTTTGACAAACTTCAATATTCTAATATGAATTGTCCAAATGAATATATGTCCGGAAACGCTCCGTTTCCAAGATACAGGGTGTTGAAGTTTTATTTTTATTTTCGTTTTTTTTAATAAATAACTTTCGAAATTCTGACCTTAATTAAACGAAAATTGGTATTGAGAGGTTTTTTGAGGTGTCGAATTCAAACCTGATGTTATTAGTGCTCTTACTCGTAGGGGGCGCCACCTACACGTCCTTTTCTTTGTTGAAGATTCATAACTTTTTTGAGCTTACTTCTAGCACATTTTTCAGTAAAAAAATCAATTCCTCTATCATATCTACGTAAAAAAGGTTACTTTGTAACAAGTCGCTGTAATTAACCGTTTTCTAGATATTTGATAATCGATGCGTGTTGGAGTTATTACCATTATTTTGCATTTTCCACAGGAATGCTTAGGAAATGAATTTGACGTTTAAGTAAGTAGTTTTGGTAATTACATATTTTGTGACAGTTAAACGTTTTGTTGTTTTGTTGAAGATTCTGTAAGTTTTAAAACACTAATTTTGAAAAAATGGATTATTTAAACAATAATGCTCATTTAGCCGATATGCATTTTTTTATGGCCTTGCGGATGGCAATGCGCGCGAAGTAAGACGTATTTACCAGGAGCGATTTCCTATTCGAGTACTGCCTTCAGCTCCAACATTTACCAGTCTCCACCGTCGTTTGGCGGAAACAGGTAGTTTTAAGAGGGCAGCTGATATTATTGGAAGACCACGAGCAGTCCGAACCCCAGAATTGGAAGAAGCTGTTTTGAACGCTCTCGAGGAGAATACAGAAACAAGAAACAATAATCGCTGAAGCTCTCAATTCTACTCAGTCCACAGTTTGGAGAATTATCCACGATCAACAATTTTATCCATACCATATTCAAAGGGTACAAGCTCTTTTGCCACGAGACTTTCCCCAACTCATTACTATTTGTCAGTTGTTTTTTAGAAAATTGGCTGGAAATCCTCAATTTTCAAGATATGTACTCTTCCCAAAATGCTATCACTAACTTTCATATCAACCATGTTTGGGTTCTGGAAAATCCGCATGCAGTTAGTGAAAGACAATATCGGTATCAATTTTCTGTAAATGTATGGGTGGCAATAATTGATAATGACTTGATAGGTCCTCTCTTTCTTCCGTTCCGATTGAATGGAGCAACTTACAGAGACTTTTCAGAAAATGAATTGCCGGTACTACTTCAGATTTACCATTAGGAAATCGTATACGCATGTGGTTTATGCATTATGAGGCTCCGGCCCATTTTAGCGTTGTAGCCAGGGAATTTCTTATCACTGTCTATCCAAATCGATGGATCGGTAGGGGTGTAGAAGAACCTAACCAGGCGTGGGCACCAAGGTCCCCAGATCTAAACTCGCTAGATTTTTATTTTTGGGGACATTTGAAGTCACTAGTTTATAAAACTCCAGTAGCGAACGAAGAAGATCTGAGGAACCGAATAGTAGACGCCTGTGAAACAATAAGAAACACACCAATAATTTTTGGGCGGGTACGAGATTCAATGAGTAGAAGACTGAATGCCTGTATCTTCGCTGAAGGTGGACACTTTGAACAATTTATTTGAATACAATTTAGTTTCCTTTATTTTATTTATTCTACATATCCAAAATTTCTTGAAATAAAATGTTGATATTTCTTGCAAATTTTATTAAAACGAATACAGAAATAACTATTTCAAACGAGTAAAAATAAATAGAATGGGTGGCGCCCTCTACAAAGTCCAAATATCTAGAAAACGGTTGCTTATAGCGACTTGTAACAAGGATAGGAAATTGAATTTTTCACTGAAAAATGTGCTAGAAGTACGCTCAAAAAAGTTATGAATCTTCAAAAAAGAAAAAGACGTGTAGGTGGCGCCCCCTACGAGTAAGAGCAATAATAACATCAGGTTCGAATTCGACACCTCAAAAAAGCTCTCAATACTAATTTTCATTTAATCAAGGTCAGTATTTCGGAAGTTATTTAAAAAAAACGAAAATAAAAATAAAACTTTAACACCCTGTATCTTGTCAAAGTACTTTTGAATTACCCTGTATACAGTGCGGTTTTTATAGTCCCCTCCCACACCCTCCTGGTAACTTTTCAATGGTTCGACGTAGAACAATGGGACGAGAATCGTTTTGAATGATATCACCGATACTACTTTTTGAAATGAAACACATTGTGATTGCTCGAAAGATGACGCGGGGGGCACATCAACTTTCTGTTTTTGTTTATGCTTTGGGGACATTCAGAAACAAAATGTCCCCAAAGCATAAACAAAAACAGAAAAAGGAAACTCTCATGTTGAAGAATGCATTCAATGCTGCCAAGGTATGCACCATTTGGTTATATTAATTTCTTTGCACCATTTGGTTATATTAACTTCTTGAATAATATAATGGAAAACAAACAAAAAAATTACATCAAACATTATGATGATTAAACTTCCTAATACTATTATAACTAACTTTTCAGAACATGTAAAAATTGAATAAAGCCTGAAGAAGTCCCAGATCAGGGACGAAACGTTGCCTAAATGATTTGAAATATTAGATATATCCTATCCAGAATACAATAACCTAAGAAAGCTCCTCAAATATATATATATATATATATATATATATATATATAAGATATCAAATACAATATAATAATATACCATATAATATGATGATTTAATATAACATATAATAGGACGAAAGTGTTGACATACAATATTAAATATAAGTCTGAAGAATGGTTTTCTTTGTACTCAGTTCGATTTTTTCGATTTCAAACTATAAATTATCCACTAATCAGTCAGAAAGTTCGAGTTTGCAGTTGGAAATTCCTAGTTTGAACTGGAAATTCCGACAACAAATTCGGAATTTTGAGTTTGAATCGAAAATTCCATTCTCGGGCTAAAAACTTTCAAATTCCGAGCCACAAACTCGCAATTTTATGTTTTTGAAGTTGGAAATTCCTAGCTTCAATTAAAAATTCCTAGTTAAAAATAAAAAAAATAATTTTTTTTTCCTCTGAAATAATTTTTTTTAGTTTGAAAAATTTTCAATTTGCCAATTCGTCTAACTTTGGGGTGCTTCACCACATTCAGAAAAGATATTTATAGCACAAAAAAACGTAATAAGAGCAATGTATAATATTGCTCCATCATCATCTTGCCGACAATCATTCAAAGATTCTAGAATATCAACCCTGCCAAGCCTTCATCTTTTTCAAGTGAAACTATACATAAAGAATTATGAACATAAGTTCATGAAGAACAAAGACATACACTCGTATAATACACGTTCAGAATCAAATTTACACCAACCTTACTCTAGACTAGCAGTAGGTCAGAACTCACCCAATCACGACGGAATTAAATATTATAATAAAATTATGAACATTGTAAAAGCTACCACAGAAACAAATTGAAAATGTTCTTAATTGAAAATGCATTCTATAGCACTGAGGAATTCTTGAATTTCTGAAATCTTCACATACTTCATCTATACTTAATTGATATGTATTTTATTTTGTAGTTTGTCTTTTAGTTTATTTTAGTTTAGTTTAAGGTCCTGTACTAGTCTGATATGTTTATACATTTTTTATATATTTATACTGGATGTGTAAACTTGATTGATGTTCATAAATTGTATTGTGTTGTATAGACTCAGCAGAGGCCTTTGACACTGTCGCACCACATTTTACTAGACAGGATGTACAGTTTGAGTATCAAAGGTTTTGCAGTGGAATTGTTTAAATCCTATCTCAACGAGAGGTCTCAGCAGGTTGAAGTTGGTGATTCCATAAGTAAATCCTGCCTGGTGGAGTGTGGTGTGCCACAGGGCACAGTGGTAGGTCCAGTATTATTTACCATCGACATAAATAGTCTAATTCAATCGGTTTGTTATGCTGATGATGCAGTTATTATGCTGCAGGATAACACGTGGCATTTTGTTATAAGAAAGTGACAATGAGTAAGGTGAGAGGCTTGATAACAATTTATTTGTTATAAGAAAGTGGCAATGAGTAAGGTTAGAGGCTTGATAACAATTTATTAATGTTGGAAAATCTAACTGCATGTGTTTTACTTTAAAAAAGCGAACCTATCCTAGTAATAATACCAAAAATGTCATGACTTCGTAAATTGCAATTGCTCTCAAAAAATCTCATTAGTCTCTAAAACTAAATATCTCGAAATGTTCTTTGATTCACACATGCAGTTGCAGCACCATGTAGAGTACATTACAACAACATTAAGGTAAATGTGTTACAAATTTTATCAAATTGGAGATGGGTTACCAAAGAAAAACCTAATAAATGTATTCAGGGCCTCAACTGAATCAGTTTTGAACTATGGCATTGTCGCATGGGGCTCGGCATGTAAATCCGTTTTGTCTCCACTAATTATAGCCCAAAAAATGACTCTAAAATTCATTCTATTCAAAAACAGAAGATTTTCCACAGATCAATTATTTGACGAGACTAGAGTTCTGAACCTTGATCAATTGCACATAAAAAGTGTTTGTAGATTGATAAAAAGTATACGGCACAATAAGTTTCAGATCGTATCACTACCCGACCTAGAAGTTTACATCAAGTTACATTCCCAAACACCTCCTTAAATCAATACAAAGATCACTTTATTTTATTGCCCCTAAAGTATTCAATACCATACCCTCACAATTAAAAAATCTACCATATAAGTACAATAAAAAAATAAAATATTCTGGTTGCTAGATAAAAAGAATTACCTCTTACTGATTAAGTCATTATTATAAGTAGCTTTTAAAGATACTATCTTTTATGTAAATATTCATATTAATATATATATATTATTAATATATATATATATATATATATATATATATATATTATATTTAAATATATATATATTATTATATTAATATATATATATATATTTGTGAATTTTTCTCGAACCATGTAAATGTATCATAGGGGTATTTTCTTGGGGATTGGTTCTGTATAAATATAAATAAAACCCAGTATAGAATCTGTGTTTTTTAATTTTTTGCGACGACGTTTCTCCTGGAAGCCTCCAGGCTTTTTCAAGTCTATAATAGAATTTAAACAATATAAGTACATTTTAAAGATATAAATTGGTGGGGTTATGTTACCTTTTTATAACACAGATTCCAACAGGTAGAAAATAAATTGACCAAATAGGCCATCATGATTGGAACTTTCGAAAATGTGCAAAATGAAACGTTCCAATCATGATGGCCTATTTGGTCAATTTATTTTCTACCTGTTGGAATCTGGAATTTATTTTCTACCTGATTGGAACGTTTCGAAAATGTGCAAAATGAAACGTTCCAATCATGATGGCCTATTTGGTCAATTTATTTTCTACCTGTTGGAATCTGTGTTATAAAAAGGTAACATAACCCCACCAATTTATATCTTTAAAATGTACTGTAACGAACCTAGGCCGGACCTGTCGCCTCACGCGTCGCCATCGACAGCGATGAGATCATCCCCGGAGATATTCGAGAACCATCCAGTCGCTCTTCCGCGGAAAACAACGGTCAATATTGGAAACAATTGGAACATGCCGTCGCCAACTGCCAGAATTCGAAAGATCGGGAATTCTGTAACGGAGATAAATAGACAGCCCTCAAGTCTCACGGACAGTCTGAACGAGCCTATACGATCGAGCTATACAGTGGCGTAGTTAGTAATATAAATTAAGTTGTATATTTAAGTGTTAAATAAATTAGTAAAACCAAGTTAAGTTTATTTACGTTACAGTACTTATATTGTTTAAATTCTATTATAGACTTGAAAAAGCCTGGAGGCTTCCAGGAGAAACGTCGTCGCAAAAAATTAAAAAACACAGATTCTATACTGGGTTTTATTTATATTTATACAGAACCAATCCCCAAGAAAATACCCCTATGATATATATATATATATATATATATATATATATATATATATATATATATATATTTAAAATTTAATGTTCAATGAAAATTGGGTCAATAAGAAAAAAAAATGTTACTAATATATGAAAAATAATATATTTTTTATATATTTCGTAACTTTGGCTAAAGCCCGAATAAATAGATAAAACTGAAAAGGTTAGTTTTGTGTTTCCTTTAATAGCCTTGAGGGTGTTTAAATTCATGTATGCCCATGCAGGCAAAACAGTATATTATTCAACAAGCATATAATAGTAGAATACTATACCTTGTCCACAACTTTCAGAGGAAATTATCAAACTCATGTATATACAATTCATAGCTTATAATTGAATACAATTCGACATTGATCACCCATTAATGTGAATAGTTATATTTGAACAACTTAATCAAGTTAATTAACATTCAAGAGAATTCTGTTTTCTGCAGAATATATTTAATATATCTTACCTACTTTTGTGCTCAGATACAGGGCCCCCGTGAGGGCTACTGGCGCCTGTGTGCAAAAAAGGATTTTGGCGCCCCTTAAGGCATTTTGGATCATGTTTTTTTATTTATTTTTTTGAAGGTAGGTAGGTAGGTAGGTGCTTGAAATAAAGCAAAAAACTGAACTTTAGAAGTCATATTTATTTGTATACTAAAATATCAAAATGAAACAAACAGAATAAAATTATAACAAAATAAATTAAAATAAATTCTTGTTCACACCCATTTAAAAGCATTTACTCAACTAATGGGGTCAGACACGTTGTTTATAAATACTAGAAAATAACCCAAAACTAAAAATCACATCTTTTTTAGGAACAAATAACAGAAATATTGCCTACTGTCTACATAAGTACTACTTTCTACTCATACTTAGATATATTAAAAAATATGCAGATACTTCTGATAAAAAATACCTAGGTAACTTCGTTATAAAATCAAAAATGATAGCTAGGTATAGAAAAATAAAAAATAGCTATTGTAGTAGCGATATTTTCCGAGACTTTGCTGTTGCAAATTCATCAATTACATCGCTAAAATTTATACCATTAGAAAATTCTTGTTCAATTGCTAGCCCAGAACCCAGACAATCTTTCTTGAAGCATTGTCGATCTTAAATAATTTTTAATGATTTAGCACCTGAAGGTCTCTTTCTTTTATCCTGAAAAAACAAATAAATAATTAGTACCTACTCATGGGAATTAGGAATTAACTTCTAAAGTAAGCACAATAATAAGCACCAAGTTTGCATATTTGAGTAAAAAGCAATTTGTTCGAGCCCTTTCAGCTTAAACCCTTTCAAAAATAAAAGCATAAAAAATATTAAACTAATTTGATCTATAGCCCTTAAAAAACCCTACAAAATGGTTTTTTAAAAGATCGATAGCATAAAAACTAAGCGAGTTATGGATAAAAAACTAACTACTTTTTAAACTCGTACATGACATTTCAATCAATAAAAAGATATTTGGGTAAAAAAAATTAATTATAACCAGTATCCTATAAAGGGTTAATGTTGATAGTATGAAGTAGGGAACACTTACCATTTTATAAAAAATCAAACCGTTGAAATTGCAATCAGCAGGTATTCAGCACTTAATTTTTTAGAAAAAAAAGTAGTAAACAAAATATTATACAACACAACACTTGACAAAATAAAAATAACTTTAAATGTAAAAATTAATAGGATTACTTGTTACTTTTTTTTATGCACTTGTTGCACGGTCCAGAGAACTAACCGGTTTAAAAACGGCTCTGGCGATGCATCGCTTTTATAGCGCTCCAGGCATTTTTCATGTCTGAACAGGAAAAATCAAGAAATTACCGCCTGACATGTTCTCGCAACATAGGAATCGGCAGTAACTGGATGATATACTAATAAAATTTCGTGTGTATATATACCTAATCCTATTTAATTTCTCAACTTTCATTTTAAAATTAATTTTTGTTTTTTGTTTTTTTTTGCAAATATTTTTGCAATTTTTGACCCTGGGTTTTGGCGCCCCTAAAGGATGGCGCCCGTGTGCATTGCACACTTTGCACATATGGTAGCGGGGGCCCTGCTTAGATATTCATCGTCAGATTCTTTAAAAATGAAATAATTAATATTTCCTAAGGAGAAAGTACTTTTCTTAGGTTGAAATTATTCACTTTTTCGTTCTAGCAATGCATTATAAGGTAATTTTGTATATTTATTACCTGATATAAAGGGTGTTACCAAATAAGTGCAAAAGTTTTTTTCCCGAAATTGCTGAAGAGTTGAAGAAACGGAAGTTTGTGGGCATGTTCCATCAATAAAAAGGGTACCTATGATTTTATTTTTATTTTGTTGTCAACTTTTAAAGGGGTGAAACATGCAACCCCTATTCCATTTTTCACCAGAACTTTCTAACGAAACAAAATTTCCCAATTTAAAAATATGTGTTGAAAAGAACGATTGATTGCAAAACTTTGTGTGTGTGTGTTGTGCCCGTAGAAGCAATAGTTTCCTGATAAAAAAATGGAATACAACTTTGTGCATGAACGGATCTTCTGTAAATGGAATCGAAAAATCTAGTAGGTGGCTGTCACGTTTTGTTTGCACAACTTGTGACTTTTCAAATATTGATCGTACTTGCATTAAATAAGAAATCCAAAAATGTCGAAGATTTTTATTTTTTTGATAGTTTTGTGAAATAAATCAGTATAACAAATTCTGGGAAGAAATTTATTGTTGGTCCCTTTCTCTACATATATTTTTTTCGATTTATTTTTCGTTGAAAAGAACGATTCATTGCAAAACTTTTTGTGTGTGTTGTGCCCGTAGAAGCAATAGTTTCCTGATAAAAAAATGAAATACAACTTTGTGCATGAACGGATCTTCTGTAAATGGAATCGAAAAAATTTAGTAGATGGCTGTCACGTTTTGTTTGCACAACTTGTGACTTTTCGAATATTGATCGTACTTGCATTGAATAAGAAATCAAAAAATGTCGAAGATTTTTATTTTTTTTTGTAGTTTTGTGAAATAAATCAGTATAACAAATTCTGGGAAGAAATTTATTGTTGGTACCTTTCTCTACATATATTTTTTTCGATTTATTTTTCGTTGAAAAGAACGATTCATTGCAAAACTTTTTGTGTGTGTTGTGCCCGTAGAAGCAATAGTTTCCTGATAAAAAAATGGAATACAACTTTGTGCATGAACGAATCTTCTGTAAATGGAATCGAAAAATCTAGTAGGTGGCTGTCACGTTTTGTTTGCACAACTTGTGACTTTTCGAATATTGATCGTACTTGCATTGAATAAGAAATCAAAAAATGTCGAAGATTTTTATTTTTTTGGTAGTTTTGTGAAATAAATCAGTATAACAAATTCTGGGAAGAAATTTATTGTTGGTACCTTTCTCTACATATATTTTTTTCGATTTATTTTTCGTTGAAAAGAACGATTCATTGCAAAACTTTTTGTGTGTGTTGTGCCCGTAGAAGCAATAGTTTCCTGATAAAAAAATGGAATACAACTTTGTGCATGAACGAATCTTCTGTAAATGGAATCTAAAAATCTAGTAGGTGGCTGTCACGTTTTGTTTGCACAACTTGTGACTTTTCGAATATTGATCGTACTTGCATTGAATAAGAAATCCAAAAATGTCGAAGATTTTTATTTTTTTGGTAGTTCTGTGAAATAAATCAGTATAACAAATTCTGGGAAGAAATTTATTGTTGGTTCCTTTCTCTACATATATTTTTTTCGATTTATTTTTCGTAACAAATCCAATGAGACGATTTCTGCAGCCTTGAAGAAAAACTCATTTTCACTATCCGTTTTTAATTATTTTTCAATAAAAAATGTTGCACACTCTTTAAAACATTATCAGGTTTCATGTTGATTACAGTCGTGACATACTCGATAAAATTTAAAACCACAGCTAGGTGAACGAAACTTAATCAGTAAATTCCATTTTTGATTAGAAGCATTCGCGGTACAATAATCATCGCCGTTATGGTCTAGCGAACGTGATACTTGGTTTCTTTCCATCCTTAAAAACTCTATTGATACAGAAATTAGAACGTAAAATTGCATAAGCAAATAGGAAGTATCATCCTGGTTGAATATGAATATACTAAAGGGTTAGCAGGGATAACATTATCTGGACGTTTGAAGGTTGTAGACGATGTGGTAACTTGATTACTATCGTTTCGGACGTCCATCGTCTCAATGTATTTAAAAGGTTTTCACGACGTTTCGAATGCTTGTATCTGCAATCGTCTTCAGGTGAATACTGACAAGTTAAGGTGCTACTTACCAATTTATATGACTGTCGGCGCAATGATGCGTGCAATTCCGCCATGTGCAGCGGTGCGTGTAATTTCGCGCGGAGTGATGGTGCGTGAAGTTTCGCGCCTCTGCAGCCCGCCAGAAAGAGCAATCAGGGGTTTCCATACGTTCTTGATCTCAACGCTTGGTTGACTAAAGGCGTTATTGGCTTCGATGTAGGCGGCCTCTTTGAACTTTCGTTTGAACCAATGCTCCTCTCTATGTAGAATACTTGCGTCGTTCCATAGAACTCGATGGTGCTCAGTCCAGGCGTGGTCAGCGATTCCCGATTTTGATGTTTCTCCACGTTGAGTCCATTTTTTATGCTCATCCAATCTTACCGATAACGGTCTCTTTGTCTCCCCAATGTAGGAATCTCCGAATTCACATGGAACTTCATAAATGCAATTACTACTGATTTGATTTTTGTTGCCATATTTCATATATGAACTCATATTTCCAGGAAAAGGACCGATTCTTCTCTCAAGTCGACGGACTCCCGATGGGATCTTCCCTTTCTCCAATCATCGCCAACATATACATGGAGTGGTTCGAGGAATTGGCTATACGGGAGGCAGAATAAAAAACCAAAACTGTGGTTGAGGTACGTGGATGACACCTACATTATATGGAATCACGGAGACAAACATCTCCAGGATTTCTTCTCAAGAATTAACAGAATCAGGGATTCGATCAAATTCACGATGGAAATGGAAACCAACAGTGCCTTACCCTTCCTTGATGTGAACGTTGAGAAAATAGGCAATGAAATTCGCACCTCCGTCTACAGAAAGGAGACCCATACGGGGCAGTACCTCAGTTACAGCTCCAACCATCCGAGTTCGACGAAGAGAGGGATCGTGAGAACATTGGTAGAGAGAGCGACGCACATATGCAACGACGTGGAGTCACTGGATGCCGAATTAAACCACATCAGAGAGGACCTCCACCGGAATGGGATATCCCAAGAAACTCTTAGAAGAAGTATTGAAACAACTCCGGAGAACGAAGACATCTGAAGAGCAACAACAAAGCTTAGTGATCTGCCTTCCGTACATCAGAGGTGTCTCCGAGAAGATCAGAAGTATCGGAAACAAGTTCAACATCAAGAGCTGCTTCCGATCCGGCAGTACTTTACGGAGTTTCCTGACCAAGACCAAACCTGACAACAAAAATCAAATCAGTAAGAATTGCATTTATGAAGTTCCATGTGAATGCGGAGATTCCTACATTGGAGAGACCGTTATCGATAAGATTGGATGAGCATAAGAAATGGACTCAACATGGAGAAACATCAAAATCGGGAATCGCTGACCACGCCTGGACTGAGCACCATCGAGTTCTATGGGACGACGCAAGTGTTCTACATAGGGAGGAGCATTGGTTCAAACGAAAGTTCAAAGAGGCCGCCTACATCGAAGCCAATAACGCCTTTAGTCAACCAAGCGTTGAGATCAAGAACGTATGGAAACCCCTGATTGCTCTTTCTGGCGGGCTGCAGAGGCGCGAAACTTCACGCACCACCACACCGCGCGAAATTACACGCACCGCTGCACATGGCGGAATCGCACGCATCATTGCGCCGACAGTCATATAAATTGGTAAGTAGCACCTAAACTTGTCAGTACTCACCTGAAGACGATTGCAGATACAAGCATTCGAAACGTCGTGAAAACCTTTTAAATACATTAAGACGATGGACGTCCGAAACGATAGTAATCAAATTATCTGGATCTCCGAGTAATTATGGATTAGACATAGTTAAAAAAACTAAAATAAATATTGCTACTAAATGTAAAATAGCGATGGAATGGTACTTTGTCAATATTACTTTGGGTTCCTAGAGAATTTGAGTGGCCAGTCAGGTCGCTGAATTTGACACCGCTAGATTATAATTTTTTGGGGATACTTGAAAATCAAAGTATACCTTAGTGGGCAGTAATTTAAAAGATTTAAAAGCGATAATTTATCACGACGTGTACCTCCAGAAGTTATTTGCAATTTTCAAAATAAATTATTTACGTCTTGGCTGCTGTCGCAGATAATAGTGCCCAATATAAACATTCAATTCGGTTGATTCTTCAAATAATTATTCTCATTAAACGAGACCCCGCACCATCCTTATGGAAAATGGTTTTCGGTTAAATTTCCTGAATTTTTGGTATGTTGTAGATTTTGACTTCTTCGGCAATAGTGTTCATATGGGCACAACAAAATCGACCGACTAGTTTTCGAGATACAGCGTGTTAATGATGAAAAGTGAAGCTTTCTGCTCAGAATTTTTAACAATTCCGAGAATTGACAAAACGCCTATTTATTCTGGGAATACCATGCCTCAATGATGGTACAATGTCACGTTGATTTCGTATCCATTACACTTTTTCGTTTTGTGCTCTACAACAGGGTGAACAAAGAAAAATCCAATTCGATTAATTTTAAATCTATCAGTGTGAGTTCTCATTTTGTTCTCAACACTCCCCTCGATATTCCTTCCTTTCTTCTATATACAAACATTCCTCAATGTTGAGAACGTCGCATAGTCATTTCATATATACAGGGTAGGGTGAATAAACAGATAGAGTCCAAGTTTCTTAGAAAAATGCATTTTTGTTTTAAATGTATACCCTGTATTTCGAGAAAAAATTATGGATAATTTTCATGAATTTTTTATATAATGTGCGGTTTAAGGAATCCTAGATATTGTCATCGATATCAGCATAGGTCTCCGGACTCGTTTGTCGGCTACATACTTTTCAATGTTCGGATTTTATTAATCGGAGACAGAAATGGACTGTTTTTGAACAACTCTCCGTAATAAAAAATGCAATAAAAGGGGGTGGTTTGAACGAATGCATTAGAAAACAATGAATCTTATGCATTTTTTGGATTTTCATATTAAACCATATGAATTAACTCGTTTCCACACCACCCCAGAGGTAGACTTGCCGGTGCGTTTTTTTAGTGCTATTTTAGGCCTATTCCAGTATGTATAGAGAAAATACGCTAAACACATTTCCCTAATATTCCAAATGTATTCTTCGATGATGAGCTGGTATTGGAAAGAACATAAAATATATTTTTTTTCTGCTGCCCATTTTCTTGGTATCATGACAAAAAAAGTCACAAAACGTAGATATTTTCTATCGCGGACTATCTTGTAGAATTTTAGGAAGTATAATACCCCTACCATTCATTTGTTGATTGTATGCCAAATATCCCTTTCCTTGGTTTTCGTCGGCTTGATTGGAAAATATCCCATTTTGTAGAAACCCCACATTTCACAGAAATCATATGAAATATTTCTCTAGTTTCTTTGGAAACAGGGCTTTCAAATGAAAAACATTTCATTCACCATGTATAAAAGGTATTACATTTTTGGAATAGGTACTGCACTAATCTACTCCGAATATTTTTCAACAAGAAGAATTGTTCAAAAATAGCCCATTTCTGTCTCCGATGGAGTATATGGGTATGAATAAAATCCGAACTATCGAAAGTATGTAGCCGACAAACGAGTCCGGAGACCTATGCTGATATTGATGACAATATCTCCTCAAACCGTACATTATATAAAAAATTTATGAAAATCAAAACCAATTTTTTTCGAAATACAGGGTATTTATTGAAAAAAACGCATTTTTTTAAGAAACTTTAATTTTTTTACTCACCCTGTATTCATGAAATCACTTTGTGACGTTCTTAATGTTGAAGAATGTTTAATATATATATATATATATATATATATATATATATATATATATATATATATATATATATATATATATATATATATATATAATTTTGAGGAGTTTCTTGGGTTATTGGATTCGTTTAGTAATAAAGATCTATTTGTTGATAGAATACGTTTCGTCCCCGGCCGGGGACATTTTCAATTATTTATATTTTTCGTTCTTTTTCAGGGCTGACATTTTCTGGAAAGAATGTATAATGTAATTTTGTGAAATAAGTAACTCAACAGGTAACATACCTTGGCATAATGTTTCATGTAGAACAGTTTAAGTTGAAGAAAAATACGAATATATATTTATATATATATATATATATATATATATATAACATGCTTCTTTTATTATTCTGGAACGAGTGTATTGCTTTCATCTGGTTGTGAACGGATGTTTTGTGCGGGTGGGTGTGACGTTTGCTTGTAAGGGTCGGAGATATTCGGAGGAGAAGTCAAGTTTACAAACGGTTATTGTTTAGTTGTGTGTTTGATGGTAACGTTATTTTTTGAATTTGTTTGATGTAGTTGGGTTGATGTTTTTTTTTTTATTGCTTATGGTGGTTATAAAATGGTGTGGTAAATTTTACTAAGGTTACCAATGTCTGTTCTGTCGTTCATTGCGTTGTTGTTTTTTTTATGTACATCATCTCCTTGATGTTAATTTCATTAACATCAACAACGCAATGAACGACAGAACAGACATTGGTAACTTTAGTAAAATTTACCACACCATTTTATAACCACCATAAGCAATAATAACAAAAAACAAAAAAAGCATCATACCTAACTACATCAATCGAAATTCAAAAAAAGCAAAAAAAAACTACTCACCCCTAATGTTACCATCAAACACACAACTAAACAATAACCGTTTGTAAACGACTTCTCCTCCGATATCTCCGACCCTCACAGCAAACGTACACCGCACAAAACATCCGTTCACAACCAGATGAAATACACTCGTTCCAGAATAATAAAGAAGCATGTTATATATTTATATATATATATATATATATATTCGTATTTTTCTTCACTTCTGTTCTATAGAACATTATGCCAAGGTATGTTACCTGTTGAGTTACTTATTTCACAAAATTACATTATCATTCTTTCAAAAATCGCCTGAAAATAACGAAAAAAATAAAGAATTGAAAATGTCTCCGGCCGGGGACGAAACGTATTCTATCAACAAATAGACCTTTATTACTAAACGAATCCAATAACCAAGAAACTCCTCAAAATTAATACAAAAGGATTCAAGAAAAAAACAAAATACATATATATATATAGATGATGATATATATATATATATATATATATATATATATATATAGATGACATGCTGTCTCCTATTCGAACTATAAAACGAAGGGTTGACGTACCCCTATTTTCGAACCACCCTGTATAAAAAATAATAATGTCAATTAACTTCGATCGAGATTGAGTTCATCCAGGCTGCATTAACTTTTCAATTCTCATCAGATAACTTACACTGGTTGATTTAAAATTAATCGAATTGGATTTTTCTTTGTTTACCCTGTTGTAGAGCACAAAACGAAAAACTATACCTAATGGATATGAGATCAACGTGACATTGTACCATCATTGAGGCATGGTATTCCCAGAATATATAGGCGTTTTGTCAATTCTCGGAGTTGTTAAAAATTCTGAGCAGAAAGCTTCACTTTTCATCTTTAACACCCTGTATCTCAAAAACTCGTCGGTCGATTTTTTTGTGCCCATGGACACTTTTGCCGAAGAAGTCAAAATCTACAACATACCAACAATTCAGGAAATTTAACCGAAAGCCATTTTCCATGAGGATGGTGCGGGGTCGTTTAGTATTTTTGAAGAGCAAAATGGTATTTCTTAATTTTTACCGTATCGCATCTTAAAAAAAGTGCTCTTTCACATTCTGTAATAAAAAAGAGGGTCATTGAAATGCGCAACTGAAAATAAAATAATTTGCCGGGGCTGAAACTTTTTCCCTAAAGTTGTTCCTTGAATGTTTAACGAATTTATTGTTATTTTACGAAAGCTCTCAATTACAAAACATTCGTGGGCAAAACGTGAAGGAAGTATTTTTTGACTTCTGAAAGTATCGCTTCGTTAAGCGGTGATTTTTCCAGTGCATATTGAAAAACCTCATTTGTGTTTTTCCATCCAAAATCCTGATATCGCTCCACAAAAGCCACTGGGTTTATCTAATTATGGGTTTTCACATTTTCATAGAAATTACAAACAAGAAATCCAATCCGATAAAATACCGATTATTTATCAGTTTCAACCACTTGGGTGGGTTATTATCAACGACTGGTCGGTGTTGATAACTGGGTTTAAATTTATAGAGCGAAAACAAAGTATTAATTGTGCGCCAGACAAGTTTAATGTATAAAATACAAAATACCGTAACCGTTCCGTAAAGAAACGTTGTTGGAAACTGTGTCAGACCATTTATAGTTGAAGTTTAGTATGAACGATGACGATGTTGTTTCTCACCTCTGGCAGCCAATGCAGATTATGGTGTTTTCACAGGATATTGATCCGCATTTACATTTTATAGAAATTCGCATCTTTAAATTTATCATCGTTCATTTTATATTTTCATAGGAATGCTTTTTCACATACGAAAGTATTGTAATTATTCCAAAAATATAAAAATTAATAATTGACTGTAAAATAGTAATAATAATAACTTATTGTTCTAGGGATATATCTCTTGCCTGCCTTGTTGCATTGATATAACTTGTTGATTTAATATTGAAAACCAAATTGGAATGTGTGTGTCCGCTTGTGACAAATTGAATTAATAAAAAAAATTATTGCTTCATTTTGGAGAATGTTAGTGGTTTGAAGAAAAATAGGAAATGAAATAGAGTAATTTTTATGAATCAAGGCACAAACAACACCAAACATTTTCAGAGGGAATACAATATCTAATCTTGTGAAGTAGATTAGAGTAGAGCTGGCCATGGATACATTCGTAGCAGATCTTTGAGAATAAAAAGTATTACTAGTTCCTATACCTAAGAATAACAATAAATTTTACCAAGTTCACATTATGAAAAAGACAAAATACAATCTGAATTAAATAAAGAATGAGTGTTTTTACCATATCCCCGTTCGTGAATTCATAGATGAGAAACTCATTTTCCGATTTAACCAGTTTTTCATACAAAAATTTGACTTTTTGTTTAAAAATATAGAAATTCAGCTCTTAATTGCTTCAGGTGTTAGAGAAAATGTATATTCACAGATTATTTTTGGGACCCCATAAGTAAGGATCCTGCACTTCTTTTATGTAAAGTGGCAACCGGTCAAATTTTCTGAAACTTTGTTATGTTGTTGTCCTCGACCTAATAACCAAAAGTGTCTGGGCCCAACTCAATCCTATGACTAGTTTTCTATTCGAAAATTGCCCAGTTTTTCGATTTTTTTTAACCTACGAGCTAGATTGAACTTATGTTGAATACACACGTTTAGTACATGTTTTTGTAATGCATTAGTGGAATTATTTATATTTGCAGGGTGATTCACAAATGTATGACGGTAGTTTTTTGCAAAATCTCACTTTTTCTACTGTGACGTCAGGGAAACATATTTTCCAAAGGTACTCCTAAACATAGTATTTTGACGAGAAAATATTGTATATTCCTTATACAAGGTGTTTCATAGAGAGAATCACAACATGAATTTCTTTTTTAAAGGATTAATTCAAAACCCATTACTTACGGATTGATTTTTGGGAAAGGTGATACCACCAACATATGTGTGACTCTTAGTTCCAAAATTTACAAGGTGGTTTATTTCTCTGTATTAAAAAAAGTACAAAAACCAAATTTTCCTCGTCAAATGTAACCATTTTCTCAGTATATAATGATTTTAATAACATTTTAAGAGGCATGAATTCTACATCCGATTCAGTTTTCGAAATGCAGGGCGTTAGAGTGGAGAATTGATGATTTTATCAGTTTTTTTTTCTTCAAATTTAAAAGCTGGATTGACTTTTATCACAATAGATTTAGGCAAACACTCAATAATTCTACAGTTGCGCCACAGATAAATTATTTCATGAAATTAATACCTATCTGTTCACAATTTTGAGGCTGAGAAATTTCGCTATGATTACTTTTCATACAGGGTGAGCCATAGAGCCAACCACCACCTTGAAAACATCATATTAGGTATGCATAACCGTAAGATTTTTAAATATACAGGATGATTTAATTGTTGTTGATATAATTACCTACAAAATATATCGGTATACACATCTTTGTGCGATATAATTGATAAATTTTCAATTTCTATTCTCAATAACCTTCTCTTCGATTCAACACCACCTCCAACAAAAAAAGATTAGTCTCAATTACGTGGAATAGGCCTATTGGGGAAACCACTATAAAAAATCGCACCAAACCCTCTACAGTGTGGTGGTGTGGAAATGAGTTTAACGGTTCAGATAATTTTCAGTTGTTGCAATATACGTTTCTACCTATGGTTTAATCATCCTCAATTGACATATTTTTATGCTAAAAATAGTACATTTATTTAGTAATAAGCGAGGTAATAACTATTATAAGTTTTATAATTTTCAATATACTATATAACTCGCTCTACACGTATATTGTGAAGAACCTGCCTAAACGAAATAGGTACCCAGTATTCAAATCATATCTACATAAGAAAATGGATAATTATTATATTTGTTGCCTCGTGTATAAAAACTTGTCAATTATATCGCACAAAGATGTGTATACTGATATATTTTGTCAAGAAATGCAAGTTACCGTTTTAATAATTTCAAAGCATAATTATTTTTGGTGATTGACTGTATGGCTCACCGTGTATGAAAAGTAATCATAGCGAAATCTTTCTGCCTCAAAATTGTGAACGGGTAAGTATTACTTTTATGAAATATCTAACGTGAGTAAAAACTCGAAGTCGTCTCCACGTAGTTTTATTTTGAAAAAAGAAACATGTTTCGGTCCTCTATAGGTCCATCTTCAGTCTTACTGTAAGATATATTTAATGTAAAATATGTGTAATGAGGTGTTATATAACTTACATGTGGGGAGGAAAAAACTACATATTGGGCGAAAGATCAACCTTGGATGGTATGAACTGAAAGGGGAGAAGTTGTCCCTTATTAAAGGTGTAAACCATAATAAACTGTGCAAATAGATTATTTAAATGCATAATTTGGCTTTCACAATCACATAAATGGACTGTAGAATTAAATTTGTCATGAGAAAAAACATCATCTTCAACGCAGAGCGGGGACTGAGACATTTGACAGTGTCAAATAGCCCTCTATCATATAATATTATTACTAGTATTTCAAAATGAAACATTTACGGGGAGACGACGAGTTTTTCTCATGCTAGAAATCAGCCACTCCACTTTGAGAAACCATGGACTTAACCCTTCGTTTTTTATGAAATAATTTATCCAAGGCGCAAAACCTATTGTGATTTATTCATGAATCACCCTGTAACAGTAAATATTTGTATGTACATGTAACCAAAACTTATATTGAACTTATATACGCAACATGAAGTCAATTTGAAGAAGAAAAACAGATAAAATCAACAATTCTCCACTTTAACGACCTGCATCTCGAAAAGTGGATCGGATGTAGAATTCATGCCTTATTAAAATTATTATACAGTGCTTCTCAAAAGTCCCCTCCCCCCCTCTTACTTTTGGAACGATTATACATAAACAAGTGAAATTTGGAAACTGAATATTAAAGGTTGTAAACTTCCCTACTAGTGATCATAGATGACGAAATCGTCAAAGATGACGTCACAAGGCCATTGTGACCAATAATTTCAAATGGAACCCTACGGCAAGCGACACCTCTTTCAAAAGGTATCGAAAAAACCTATTCAATTATACTAATTTTGTTTGTGTTTATGGCAGTTTTAATGGCTCATTAGTAAACATTGAAATTTAAATTCCATTCAGTATGATATTAATTACAGATTTAAGAATCAGTATCTACTCAAAGAAATTGCTCGAAGTGACCTCCATTTACTTCCTAAAATATCCTATTTTTAAACTCTTCTCGTACTTTTGCAAATGTGTCTACGGAAACAGCCTCACATTCTGCAACAATACGTTGTTTTAGAAACGTCAATATTGTCAGGTTCAGTGGCGTGAACCTTTGATTTAAGGTACCCCCACAGAAAAAAATCCAAAGGTGTGAGGTCCGGTGATCGAGGTGGCCATTCAGTTGAACCTCGTCGTCCAATCCATCTACCACGATACTCCTTATCCAAATACCGTCTTACTGCACCGTAATAGTGTGGAGGAGCACCATCCTGTTGGAATGTTATTTCCAAACTGCTGAATTCATCTGGATTATCTTCCAAAATTTCAAGGATTAACGGTTTTATTGCGTTTTGCAACAGCTCCAGATAAACCTCACCAGTTAAATTAGTATTTAATAAAAGAGGCCCAACGATGTGGTTTCCCAGGATTCCTGCCCAAACATTCACCTTCTAGGGAAATTGGGTATGTGTTTCACGAAACAGGTGAGGATTTGCGTCACTCCAATACCTCACATTCTGTGTATTCACATTTCCATTTAGATAGAAAGTACTTTCGTCACTAAAACAAATTGTTTTGACATAGTCTGGCTGTTGGTTGATTTTAGTTTCCATATTTTCACAAAATTCTAGTCTTCGGTCTGGGTCGTCGTCTGAGAGTTGATGAACCATTTTCAATTTATATGGATGAAATTTGTTTTTTTTAACACCCTGTGTACTGTACTTCGACTGACTTCACAGGTAGATGCAACGTGAGTTGTTGAAGAAGTAGGATTAACTATTACTTCTGCCAGTATATCAATTTTTTTCTCATCAGAAATTTCTGGTCTTCCAGATCGTTTCGCATCATTAATACTACCCGTTGTTTCAAACTTACGAAGAAGCTTCCTCAAATAAGTCCCCGAAACGGGGCGATCAGGAAACCTCTCATTAAAAATGCGTTCTGCTGCATGAATATTTTGTCCAGTTTCACCAAGAATTAGGATCGCTGCTACTTTATTACCTAAAGCACGTACCATTTCGCTTCTTGAAGCACTTTAACGTTCGGTTCACAACAGTTTTACAAATTATTAAAATGTACAAAAATATTAAAAGTAGCAAAAGCTGCTAAAACAGTTAAACGTTCGATCAACAATACACAAATTATTAAATGTACAAAAACTTGGACAATTACAAAAACATCGAATTAGGGAGACTAACAAAAACGTCAGCTTATTTGACAACTATCCACAGGCGGAGCTTGAATTTTGAATTTTAGTATTAACTGATTCAATTTATCACAGCTTTGCGTTTTTTAAAAGCGAGTAGCCAAAACTGCCATAAACACAAACAAAATTAGTATCATTGAATAGGTTTTTCCGATACCTTTTAAAAGAGGTGTCGCTTGCCGTAGGGTTCCATTCAAAATTATTGGTCACAATGGCCTTGTGACGTCATCTTTGACGATTTCGTCATCTATCATCACTAGTAGGGAAGTTTACAACCTTTAATATTCAGTTTCCAAATTTCACTTGTTTATGTACAATCGTTCCAAGAATAAAAGGGGGGGGAGGGGACTTTTGAGAAGCACTGTATACTGAGAAAATAGTTATATTTGACGGGAGAAATAAATTTTCATGGTTTTTACACTTTTATTAAAATAGAATACCTTCCGACAAATAAACCACCCTGTTTAATTTGAAGATAGAGACACACATATGTTAGTAGTATTACCTTCCCCAAAAATCAATCCATAAGTACAGGGTTTTGAATTAATCCTTAAAAAAAATGTTGTTGTCCTCTCTATGATACACCTTGTATAAGAAGTGTGTACTGTGTAATATTTCCTCATCAGCATACTTTATTGAGGAGTACCTTTGGAAAATTTCCCTGATATCACAGTAGAAAATGTGAGATTTAAAAAAAAACTACCGTCATACATTTAAGAATCACCCTGTAAATATAAATAATTAAAATTTTACGTTTTCACTAATGCATTACCAAAACATGTAGTAAACTCCTGTATTCAATAGAAATTCAATCTAACTCGTTAAAAAAAATCCGAAAAACTGGTCAATTTTCAACTTTAACACCCCGTATCTAGAAAACTAGTCATTCGATTGAGTTGGGCTCATTGACACTTACTAGGTCGGGTACAACAAAAAATCAGAAAATTTTACCGGTTGCCACTTTACATAAAAGAAGTGCAGGGTCCTTTCAAGACCTTGTATGATACTGATGTATATTTGATTTTGAAGCAAAATCCGCAATTTTCATGTATTTCAAGAAAAGAGTACTTAGAAGTGACATGATCTGAAGCAGAATGAAAAGAGCATGGCACTGATCTATGTAGGATACATTTTTTATTTGAGTGACTCGAATTACTATGGAATAGTCTAAAGTAGCTGGACCCAAGAGCATTAATACAAACAATAATCATGCATGTTTTTTTTAACACCCTTGTACATCCTATAATATACAGTAAGGTATATCCTTGAAAGACACAACTTCAACGATTTCGTAGGAATTGGCTGTGATGACGAGATTCATCAAATTACTGGAGACTGAAGATTATGAGATCGCCTAAGGCTGGAGAAGAAGAACCTGCTACAATGCGGATAAACAACACCTGAAATCATCAGGATTCGATGTTGCCAGATCTCGGTGATAATCACGAGGTGTAAACATAAATCTCTTTTCAGTGTGAGAGAAAAACGAAAGAAAAATATCACGAACATTAATTTTAGCACGATTGCAGTTCAGTTTATCTTAAAACAATATGGAGAGTTTTCCCAATTTATTTTCCAAAAACAATTTTGTTATTAGAACCATGACATGACATGGTACGATAATATTGCGTTGAGTTATTTCAATTTTCACTTCTGCTCTTCAAATCACTAATTGAAAATCCATAAAGTAATTACTGAGACCATACATTAAATACATATGAAGAACAAACTTATAGCATTTCTTCATAATATTAGTATATATCATTTTGCTACACAAACATTCGCGAAAACCAAACATCTGGCAACACAGGGGAAGAGAGCTTCTTGAAGGTAAAGCAATTAACCTGCATATTGGTTATCTGGTATTCTCTCCTATAATAAAAACCGAATTAACCTTGATAGGCCCAAGTAATACAATTTCAGTAGCGGGTCTAGGGATTCACTTCACTGAGTGAATGCAGAGTTACCGGTTGAATCAAACGGAATGGATATGGAAGAAAAAACGGTAGAAAGTGAAAATGGAAAATCCGCTCAGATTGGCATATGTAATAATTTTCAATTTGTTTCAATTTTTCCAACTTACCATTTCAATAACATACTTCTCGATAATCGTTTCATGGATTTTTCCCAAAATTTTATCATATATTTGCCAAAGAAGAATATACCAAAAATTATGCAGGCAGATAATATTCAACAGATATCAAAGAGAACGGAATTTCTCATTTATAGTTAGGAACACTAAATAATATTTTGTCTATGAATGATATGTTGTTGCAAGTACCTCCTTTCTATGTTGGTTTCTTTGGCTTCCATGATATTCATGACTAGAGAAACAATTCAAAACTGATTTATCACCAACAGAAGCTTTTTCCCCATTATTTTGAATATTAATGCAAATTACGCCCTGAACAGAATTAGAAACAACAATAGTATACGGTGTAGAGGTCACAAGAATATGTATGGTTCTTCCCTTTCTTTTGTTGTTGGTTTCCACATCTTATTTTAATCTTTAAAATAAATCAATCTTCCATACGAAAGGGTAAATTGGAAATATATGATTTCCATCAGATCCATAAACTCTCAAATAAGCACTCATTTTCTGAATGCATGGTATGTGATTCTGACAAGCAAAATTATTTCAAAATTATCACATAATTCTATTGAAATGCGTTTTCAATATAACTTCATGAAGGTGAAAATTCCAAAAATGTCATGACTATCCATGAAATTAATATAAATTATGTTAACTGACATTTGCATGTTCGAAAAATATCATTTTCCAGTCATGACCTCACATTTCCGCCGATAAAACCATAAATAGCCGCAGTTTTCGCATTGTTGATTGTTATAATTCTCACAGTTTGCTGTCACCGTTCGAAAAATAAATTCAAATTCAACAATAATCATTTGGCACAACAAAGAATCTATATAGTATGTAAACATCCTTTGAATGAGGATAATGATAATTCTTGAGAATGGTTAAATGAAAAATAATTATTCAAAGAGTTCGGTAGCGATTCAACTTTTTTCTGAATATAAAGTTGCGACAAAGACGGAGACTAACACAATGATAGTGATGTATAAAGGAGCCCAAAACTCCAACTATCATACCAGCATTGAAATAGTTATTCACCACTGAATCTAATTATAATCCTTAATGGGGAACAATACGAATACGATTTGAGGATAAAACAAAATGAAATGAAAAATTACAGAAGGAAATAATTGCATGCATACTTAATTTGATTTTATTAGCACGATTCCAAGGAATAAAAATGAAAAAATTAAACCATAAAAAGCTGATATTTCACGCGGCGATTAGTAAATTCCATATATCCAATTACACCTAGTGTTGTTTCCACATAAAATTCGAGATACTCGAATCAAATTGGAAAAACCATTAAAACTTCGAACCCTACCAAAACAGTTCCCATTTTGGTGTATTGCATTCGAATCATTTATAATATCAAATTATTCATTAAGACATATAAGTGATAGGGGCAGATAACCTTTTGAATCCCCAATGATTTTTTTGCATTTTTTTCTATATATTGAGTCAGATTTTTCCACACTTTTACGTGAAGCACTCCATGTATCTAAACTCTCTGGGTCTATGCAAACTCAACAGCAATGTCCTGTAGAATGTATAGTATCTTGTTACTGTTACTGTATCATTTCCGGGCCGGTTGTTGACGTCATTACCTCATCTTCGTCGTCGCTCACGACTGATAAAAACAAGAAACAGCACAGGTCCCAGGTTGGACCCCTGGGGTACTCCTGAATGAACCACGAAATTGAATGATAGCACACCTTCATAATCAACAATCGGTAATAATAGTGATTTGTGTGTACACTTACATATCGTCTACAAAAAGTTTGTGCGACTGGATTGAAGATTATATATTATTGATGAAAGGAAGAAACAGATCAGGCCTCAGGTTGGACCCTTGGGGTTTCCTATAATGAACCACGAAATTGAATCATTGCACAACACCTTCATTATCAACAATCGGTAATAATCGTGATTTTTGTGTACACTTCCATATCGTCTGCAAGAAAAAGTTTGCACGACTGGATTGAAGATTATATATTGTTGTAGAAAAGAAAAAATAGACCAGGCCCTGGGTGGGACCCTTGAGGTACCCCGGAATGAGTCACGAAATTGAATGATTGCACACCTTCATAATTAACAATCAGTAATATTCGTGATTTTTGCGTACACTTCCATATCGTCTACAAGAAAAAGTTTGCATGACTGGATTTAATATAATATATTGTTAATGAAAAGAAGAAACAGACCAGCCCCCAGGTTGGACCCTTGAGGTACCCCTGAATGAGCCACGAAATTGAATGTTTGCACACCTTCACAATCAACAATCAGTAATAATCATGATTTTTGTGTACACTTCCATATAATCTGCAAAAAGTTTGCACAACAGCATTGGAGATTATATATTAATGATGAAAAAAAATAATTGTACACTTTCATAATCAACAATCGGTAATAATTGTGATTTGATTGATTATCGTCTTCAAGAAAAAGTTTGCACGACTGGACTGAAGATTGTATATTGTTGATGAAAAGAAGATGCAGACTAAACACCAGGTTGGACCCTTGTGGTACCTCTGAATGAGCCAGGAAATTGAATGATTGCACACCTTCATAATCAACAATCAGTAATAATCGATTTTTGTGTACACTTACATATCGTCTACAAGGCGTTTGTGCGACTGGATTGAAGATACGATATTATTGATGGAAAGATGAAACAGACCAGGCCCTAGGTTGGACTTGAGGTACCCCTGAGCTACGATATTAAATGATTCTGATGTGCTGGTTGAATGTTAGTTTGCTGCCAAATCTTTAAATTCGCTTACTCGACGCAGTACCCATTGATCAGAGAATGAAACTACTAACTGGAATAGCACATTTTTTTACATTGTTCAATATCCAACGGTAGCCTATTTGCAGAACATCATTCATATTGGAGATTTGAATCATTTTGTAAACGGAAACAATCGGTAGTAATCGATATTTTTGTGTACACTTCATATCGTCTGCAAGAAAAAGTTTGCACGACTGGATTGAAGATTATTGTTGAAAAGAAGAAACAGACCAGGCCCCAGGTTGGACTCTTGAGGTACCCATGAATGTGACACGAAATTGAGTGATTGCATACCTTCATAGTCGTGGTAATTGTCCATTACTCAGGTAGGATTTTAGTAATACTTGATTGTTACCAAACATACCATAAGTTTTCCAATTTGTTTAAAAGTTGCACGTGCGATTCGCTTTGCTGAAATCAGAATATAAAACGTCTATTTTATGACCATTGTTGAATGAATTTGAAATATTTTCTGTAAACGTGCAAATTTTCGATATCGCACTTCCGTTGGAATTCGGAGTTACTAACGTGAGTGTAAATTAGATAAAAAATAATTTCGAGAAAACTGATATGTTTTGTTTGTGTATTGGCAAACGTAATATTTCAAGAGCCCAAACGTATCATAATAAAGGATGTTAGTTATTTTCCTAGCCCATTGTTGTTCATTCAACTCTTCATAATTATACACCGTGGCTCGTCATGTGTAAAAAATCACTGTGCAATCTACGTGCACTATCAGTCCTTTGTGTATGTGATAAAATTAACATGCCCATATTGTGCTCATGAAATATTAATGAGAATTAAAGTATAGCTTTCTACATGGAAAGATAAAAGAGAATTTAAGTAAGGATTCAAGGAAATATACACAAAAACTTTGGGAACAGCAATCGGGAGATGTTTTAGTCAAGTTCCCGGTAGAATATTTCGACAAGGATCAGGAATATAATTCGAATCTGATTCGTAGTTAACAAAAACGTATAGCTTAGAGTCCCTGTATACATTTTGACATTTGCGGCATTGGTACTTGACTTAGTCTCCATTTCTCATTCTTACTTATTATCGAATGTTCTCGATAAAAACATTCAACACAGAAAATGATCAAATGAAATGGAGAGCTTCCTTATCAGAACAATTCATGACTTTCCCTTTATAAGAGACCCACTTTTCTCCAAAGTCAAAGAGACTTATTGTCAGAGGTAGTATTGCCACACTGTATGAATTAATCACTTGCACAAATCTTTATTGTTTTCAAATGGCACAAATTTCATCTTAACAAACAATGAACAATGATACTCTTCAGCCATGCTACGTTATGTAAATCCAGTGAAGAACTGAAAGTGTTTTATGATTGTTGTCATAAAATGAGGGTCAGATATTCTGGTCCTGTTGACAGGATAAACTTATGTGGAAACCACAATATAATTTCTTGTCTGAAGTATTAGTCTAGTCTACAAACACACTTGTCGCATTCTACGAAAATTATAGTTGATGTGTCATTCGATTCAGAATGGCATTTAGAAACTTTTTGAAAAAATTCAAGTGACGCTCAAAAAAATTGCATAAGTATAAACAATTCAGTACAAAAAAAGCGTTTTGTTTTGCGCAAATATCTCGAAAACTATTTCAGTTATCGCAAATTAAAGAAAAGAGCAGGAAATCTACAGAAAAAAGCCCCGATTCCCAGAACTCTACTACCAATATTTATAGATAATCGACGAAAAAAAATTAGGAGGTTCTCTAGTCGACGCGCATATATATATATTTATATGTATAACTTTTTACTGAGTCGTCCGATTTTGATGATTATTTTATTAATGGATAGGGTATAATCGAAGTTCGTCCCATTTAGATTTGAAAAAAAATCACTTCTAAGGGTAGGAACATGGGGGATGATTGTTGGTTCGCCCACTGAATTTTTACTTGTTAATCGATTTTACCACGCATAACTTTGTACTGGGTTATCCGATTTTTTATTGTATAGTGTATGCTTGGAAGTTGGTCACATTTGAATTTGAAAAAAATCACACCCTTAGGGGTAGAAAAATAGGAGATGATTTACTGATTTCACACCTGTGAACCGATTCTGTTCAAACATTGCACAAATATTCAGTTCTGATGACACTACAACATGATGGAGGCCAAATTCACTTCTGTTGGGTTAAATCGTCAGAAAGGGATGAAAGTTCCGAACCATTGTTTTGTCCAAATAGGTCCGAAAAGATCTCCTTCGAAGAATATTAACCGTCTCGAAAGGGCGCTCACCGAAAATCATTATAGTACAGTAGGACACAATATTTCACAAAAGTTATTCACGGGCAGATATGAGAAAAAGTTCAATTATCGTCTTGAAATGCTATTTCATATCTGCAAATGATGAGTTATGAAAGATTTTCTTTGGAGAATAATTAGAGAACAGAAAATAATGTTAGAAATTAATAATTAGATAGGTGAGGAGAAACGTTTTTTTGCCACAATGTGGTTTTTTGATCTCCTCGTCTGTAAGTATAAATTATTGTATTTTGATGAATGAATTCATTCAATGGCTTGAAGATGAAATTTTCAATTATTTTAGGATAGCTAGGAATGCCCATATCAACGGGTCTAAATTTTGTTGCGAGAAGGCCAGGCCAGAAATCTTAAACATGGAATAGTAAGAAAGATTCTTATAAGGAACGGATATTAGGGTACTTGGGAAGATGGTCAGTCCGATTCGAGATTTCCAACGAGTCAGATTTTTCTTCAGGCATTAATTTTAAATTTAGTTATATGGGCCCTGCCAGCCTGAATTATGAATATTCGTTCTTTCTGGAATTTCATTAGTTAATTTGATAATCCAAGCCACAGAATGATTCATTGCTGAGCCAATATCTGTTGTGGAGAGCTCAAAATTACGATGTTTCATTGAAGTAAGGAGAGAGTATGAGAAAAAGGAAATCTGGAATTTATTCAGTAAAAGTTATAGAACTCAAAAGATCTAATAAGTTTTCCATAGTTGAAAATTTGATAAAAATATAGAGTCGGTGAACTAGTGCCAAGTATCCAGATGTATTCCAGTCACGAGATGGTCCAGAGATCTTCAAAGACAGAATTTTTGGTAAGGAAATTATTTTGGTGATTCTTTATCAAATCTCAAATCGCATTTTCGAATCAACGCCAATACAACTCTTTCGAAGAGAATTTGCTATCGCAATCCGCTCAGCGATAAAAGGGTTATAAAAATTATATGAACTATATTTAACTTTCGATCTATTCTGGAATAATACGCTCCTAAAACGTTCCCCAAATGTCAAAGACTTAGGCATATGGTTGGATCCAGATTTATCCTTCGATAATCACATTGATCACATAGTTAAAAATTCTCTCAAAACCTAGGTTTTGTTCTCAGATCAACCGCAGGTTTAAAAAAAATCTGTATCTGTCACTACACTATATAATACTATTGTGAGACCCTATTTGAAATTCTCATCCATAATTTGGATTCCAACCTACCATACATTTCTCTACTCGCTTAGAAGGTGTTCAAAAAAAACTTATAAAAACCTGAACTTTCGGTATAATAGGCATCTTCAGTATGACTATTACGAAAGTAGTCTGAATGCTTACAAACTCAAATCCCTGGAAACGAGAAGGATACTCAGTGGGATATGTTTCATCTATAAAGTCGTGAATGACATGGTCTGTTCGCCATACTGTTTATATAACTTATCTCTCAACGTCGCTCCTATGTCACAAGAGGAAGAAAAACTTTTATTATCCCAAAATGTTCAAACAATTTCCTTTGGAACTCACCTTTAATTAAATGCAGAAGATTGTACAATGTACTTGACATTTTCTACCTAAAATTCACACCATTCAAGAAAAAACTTCAATCCTACTAGTAGCTTGAATTCTTTATGTTGATTGATTACTCTTATTCATATTGTTATGTTAACTATTACTCTATGCACCTTATTTTTCATTTTGATGTTGTGTTATCCTGTAATTGGACAGCTGCGACTGTCTATTGGGTGACCATTCTTTTCAAATAAAAATATAAATAAATATTTTCTTCTCTAAGTAATTCATTAATTTAAAAAAGACCAGTGGTAAAATGAATATCAGCAGCTACCTCGTGTTTGGGGTAATATGTTCATATATAATTGTACATGTCCTGACTGACTCATTGATTGACTGATATACGATCAACGCGCAGATCAAACCTAAGCTAAGAGCTAAAATTTTGACAGCATATTTTTTTGATATTCCATCCTTAAAGAGGTGAGGAGGGGAGTGAAAGTTACAGTTGGTTTTGAAATTAGTATTTGGGCTCTCCTTCACAAATAAAGGCAAATGTGTTTCAGGGTTTTTGAAAATTCAACCCTAAAGAGGTAAAAGGGGGTTGAAAGTCTGTATAGTTAGTTTTGAAGTTAGGACCATAAAAATTGGTATTTGGGGGTCTTTGTTACAAATAAAAAATTCATGTCTCGGTGTTTTTGGAAATTCAACCCTTAAAGGGGTGAAATGGGGTTTAAAGTGGGATCGGAAGTCTGTATAGGAATTCCGTTAGTTTTGAAGTAAGGGGCATAAAAATTGCTTTGTAACAAAGACCTCAACTTTGTTACAAATGAAGCAATACGTGTTTCAGTATTTTCAGAATTTCCGTCCCAAAAGTGGTGAGTGAATTTGTAATAGTCGGCACAAAAAATACAAAGTTCAACGCGGAAGAAGTCGCTGGCACCAGTTGTTATACCTAGTATACAGTGACCGGCAGAAAGTACGCATCATATGGGATTTTTTTTAATATAATATTTTGACAAATGTCGATACATGCAATCGCTTCTGCATCAAAACCCCAAAAGATGTTGTACAGTGCCGTTCGTCTTTTCTTGTTTGGCGGGAAATTAAAAAATTTTAAAAATTATGTCTCAAAATACACTTATTTGGGAAAATATTGAAAAATGTTATTTGGAAAAGTTGTTTAGAACGACATTTTATAGCTATGTACAAGTTTGGAAAAAAATCTGAGATGAAAAAATAAAAATCAATTTTTGCCATAAAAAAGAATTTCAATTTGGAAAAATACATTTCTGACAAATAAACTCTCATTAGTAAAGCCCAAGAGTAATATTTTGAATAATATTTTGTAAAGATTCACCAGCTACTTCTATTTTATTCGAAGAACATTTAAATCTGTGGATTTGCCATGTGTTCAGCTGCTTCATAAGAGGTCACAGAAATATCTTCAGGACATTATAATCCCGATACTGTTTATTATTGAGAAAGAACCATGTATCTACAGAATTTTAATATGAATTTTTTATTAGAACAAAAAATTGATTCAATCCAAACAATTTAATGCATACTCGAAAGTTTGTGAATGTCCATTACTCGATGTGTCTACCTTGACGTTCAATACATGTAGTTGTTCGGGATTTCATTTCTCTGGACACATTTCGCAGCATTTGTAATGGTGTAATGTTATTGATACATTGTCGTATTGCTTCTTCTAAATGGTCGATATTACGAAATGGCCGATGTTTATAAACCCTACTTTTAAGGTACCCCCATAAAAAGAAATGCAAGGGCGTCAAATCTGGGGATCTTGCAGGCCACAGGTTTTCTGAATATCGTCCTATCCATTTATGAGGAAAGTGTTCGTTAAGCCACGCTCTGACTTCAAGGGTACTATGTACTGACGCTCCATCTTGTTGGAAAAAAATAGCATTCCTTCTTTTCAGCGGTAATCCATGTAAAAAATCAAAAAAGACATTATTTAAAAACACTAAATAATTTCGTGAATTAAGGTTGCCCCTAAAAAAGTAAGGCCCAACGATCTGTGTATCTAATATGCCGCACCAAACATTAGTTTTGAAAGAAAATTGACTTTTTGCCTCTATCTTCCAATTTGGATTCTCATCAGCCCACCATCTTCAATTCTGGGAAATGACAGTACCGTTTGATGTAAAAGTCGCCTCATCAGTAAATAAAATGTTTGTAGGAAAATGTTGGCATTCTTCAATCATGCCTTGGAACCAAAATGAAAAATCTAAGCGTGCATCAAAATCTCTATCGAGTAATGTGTGGATGAATTTTGGTTTGTATGCACGAAATTTATTATTCTTCAAAATTCTTCTTATGGATTTTTCAGATATACCGGTTTGTTCCTGCCTCTCCGATAGTGCCATCCGTGGATTTTCTGTGACCGATAACAAAACATTCAAGGTACCTTCCTCATTAGTGACGGGCTTACTATGTGGAATTTTGTAACGATTTTCTACCCTGTCTGTAGCTTTAAATTTGTTTAAAATACGCAACACAGTAGATCCATGGATATTCTTATTTGGATATCTAGCATTGACTATATCTGCTGCTTCTCTGGAACTATGAAAACGCTCACCACATATCAATTTTTCTTGCAAACTCAGCTTTTCTTGGGGCATCTCTAATTATTGTTAACACACAACAAAATGTAACTTTTACAATGAAAAGAACTATAGAATAAAGACGATAAAAACACCTGGATAAATAATAACACTACTAATTTTTTTTTTTTTATGTTCTGGTTCCCACGAAAAGGGATATCCTGTAATGTTCAGAGAACATCGTGGGAACCTAGGGAAAGAAGGTAGGAGTTGGTGTTCTTCTTAAATTTCTGAAGGTTGTATGCCTCGGGGAACACCTCCCTAGGCAATGAGTTCCAAAGCCTCGCTGTTCGTTGGATGAACGAGTCTTTGGAAAGTGATGTTCTGCAGGTCTCCAAAGTGACCACGAAGGGGTGTGATGACTGAATTTGACGGGTTAATCTCGAAGAGACTGCCAAAGCAGGAACGATTGTTGATATTTCAGAAGAGCATCGCCCATGAAAATATCTATAAAATAGAGACAAATCGACAACTTTTCTACGGTGTTCCAGACAAGTGAGCGAGTTTGTAAGCGCGGCATCACCGACGAGACAAATTGACTTTTTTTGGACAGAATCCAATAGCCTCAGGATATGTTTAGGTGCCGCACTCCAAATATGGGAACAGTATTCCAGGACAGGTCGGATCTGTGCCTTATAGATCATAAGCAGCTGACTGGGGGTGAAATAGCTCTTGGCACGAAACAAAAAACCAAGTTTTTGGGATGCACTTTTGGCAATGGACCTCACGTGATTTTCCCAGGAAAGGTTATTGCTGATAGTAATACCAAGCATCGATATGGATGGCTTCAGTGGTATGGTTACTCCTGACAAAGTTATGTTAGGCACAGTGAGATCGGCTTTTATAGAGAAAAGACATGCTTGTGTTTTGTTTGCATTGAATTCTACCAAGTTATTAGATCCCCATTCGAGAATTGTTGCTGAGTCCATATTTATATTATTAACATTTCTTCCTCGTTCATTTCTGGTTTCACGGGCTGATATAGGAGCCCTGGAAGAGAAAGCGGTATGGAGGGTACTATCATCGGCAAAGCTGTGTACTGGACATGAAGTTGCTTTCAACAGGTCGTTGATGTGAAGTAGAAATAGTATTGGTGCGAGAATAGATCCTTGCGGAACACCAGCATTTATGAGTAGAGTGTCAGATGAAACTCCATCGACCACTACATGGAGAGACCTGTTTGAGAGAAAACTAGCAAGCAGAGAACACAGCTGAGGGGGCAAGCCATAAGACGGAAGCTTGGCGAGGAGTCCCTGGTGCCAAACTTGATCGAACGTCTTGGAGATATCTAATGCCACAGCTAAAGTTTCTCCATACTTTTCAATAGATAGCTGCCATATATGTGAGACGTAAGCGAGCAGGTCACCAGTTGATCTCTGATGGCGGAAGCCATATTGCCTATCGTTAACAATTCCTGAGTCTTCCAGATATTTCATGGAGCTCGATGTTGATGGCTTTTTCCATGACCTTTGAAATAATAGATAGCAGTGCGATAGGTCTGTAGTTGCTAGGTAGGGCCTTTTTGCCTTTTTTAGGGACTGGCTGTACTCTTGCAATTTTCCAATTGGACGGAAATACCCCCAGATTGTAAGAGTGGTTGAACAACTTGCAAAGAACAGGTGTTAGTTCGGGGGCACATTTCTTGAGAACAATCGGCGGGATTCCGTCAGATCCACAGGCTTTGTTGGTGTTGAGACCCAGCAAAATTTTTCTGATAGTACGTTGGCATGTGACTGTCAATAGGTGTAATGTTCGGGGGTTGTTTTCCCGATGAATCCAGAGTGGAATTTCCAGCAAATAGGTGCGCAAAGATATTGGCTTTTTCCTGGGCAGTCGTTGCTAGTGTTCCATCTTCTTTGGTTAGAGGAGGAAATGAGCTGGAAGTGAAGTTTCTTCCCACAGCTTTGGCGAAAGACCAAAATGAACGGGATCCGTTAGGACATTCAGCAAGTTTTGATCTTATTTTGGCATTGTGGGCATCTTTTGAGCATTCTATTGTCTCTTTGCATATGCCTCTAGCCTCGACATATGTTGCTCTGGTCTCAGGGCCCGGATTTTTTAGCCATCGATGGTATGCTGCCTGTTTGGAAGCCACAGCTCTAGAGCAGTTTCTGTTAAACCAGGTCTTATCGGATGATGTTCTTCTTTCGGTATTCGGTATGTAAGTTTGCATCCCCAACATGATGATTTCAGAAATTGTCTCAGCACATCGTGTTGGATCTACTGAAGAGAAACAAACTCTCTTCCATGGAAACGCTGAGAAATCGTTTGACAACTCTAATAACACATTGTCATTATTAGTCAATTGTTTCATGGCTTCTTTGATCATGAGAAAATCTGTCGATGCACGCATCAACAATGATAATATTGTATGATTCCAACAATTTGCCAAAAATCAATTTATTTTTTGTTTGAATAAAAAATTCAATTTGAAATTATGTAGATACAAGGACCTTCATTAATAATGAACAGTATCGGGATTATAATGTCCTGGAGATATTTCAGTGACCTCTTATGAAGCAGCTGAATACATGGCAAATCCATAGATTTCAATTTTTTTCCGAATAAAATAGAAGTAGCTTGCGAATATTTACAAAATATCATTTAAAATATTACTGTTGGCCTTACTAATGAGTTTCTTTGTCTAAAATGTATTTTTCCAAATTGAAATTTTTATTATGGCAAAAAATTGAACTTGTACATAGCTATAAAATAACGTTCTGAACAACTTTTTCGAATAACATTTTTCGATATTTTCCCAACTAAGTGTGTTTTGAAACATAATTTTTAATTTTTTTTAATTTCCCTCCAAACACGAAAAGACGAACGGCACTGTACAACGTCTTTTGGGGTTGCTTTTGATGCAGAAGCAATTGCACATATCGATATTCGTCAAAATTTATTAATAAATGAATTTCCCATATGATGCGTACTTTCTGCCGGTCACTGTATAAGACTTAATAATTGAAGTGAGGTGGTTAAGTTAGTATTTTGAAAGAAATCCAAATTAAGTAGGTAGCAATCAATAGATTTCAACTAAAAAAAATTAAAAATAAAAACTTTTTAACAAAAAATTAAATCGACGAATAAAGAAACTGAAAAGCCAAAAATAAAATGAACCTTTTTAGTCTTAATACCCCGCTGCCATCATTTTACGCTTCAGGTACTTGTTTCTTTGCGACTCAAAATTAGTTACTCACATTAGTGTAGGAGCTTAGTTATTAAGACTGAAAAGATTCAATTAATTTTTTGCTTTTCAGTTTCCTTTTTCGTCGTTTTAATTTTTTGTCAAAAAGTGTTCATATATATTTTGTTTGACTTAATTCGTATATTTTTCATTGCCTTTGCTTTATTTGATTATTTAGTATTAGCTATCTTTTTCCTAAATGAGAATTTTTGTTATTTGAAGGAAATAAAGAATTTGAATCATAGGTTATTACTCCAAATGGGTTGAAAATAATTTTCGTGGAGATTTTCACGGCTCCACAAAATTTGATTGAATTTCATAAGTTGACAGAAGAATTCGAAAACACTTGCCATTTAATGGTTCATGCAAAAGTTAGCTACATTCTTAAGAGCCTCCTTCAACATCATATAGAAGTAGAAACCAACCGAAGCTTCGTTTTTGGCCAAAAAGAATATGATTCGGCCATATTTTCGTTTTCGGTCATAAACCAGCCGAAGCTTCGGCCAAGCCGAATATCGGAAGTTCGTGAATTGTCGCGCGTCATTCGGCCTACTTCGTAAAGCTCGGCAATATCAGGTGACATTCGGCTAAGTTCGAGGTGAATCGAGTCCGCTCGTGGTTTCACTCAGCTGACTTAAGCGGACGCGATTTTGTTTTGAAGTTGTGAAGCGAGGTTATGTTGTATGTTTTCTTCACGCGCATAAATTAATGGGTAAGAAATTATTTTTATTTGTTCTTGACTTTTGTTTTTATTTCCAACATGAATATAAAGATCATAAAGGCATTAGTTATTGAACTTTTTCCACTCATATTGACAAAGGTTTGTGAAATCTGTAGGTCGATCAATTCATGTTAAAAGAAAAGTTCTTTTTCTACACTTGTTTGTAGGTGATTAGTTTTGTTTTGTGTATATTGTGTAAGTAAGTATTATTTTCGAAGAAGATTGCAAATGCACAGATTTCAGTGTTCAGCGGAAATATTAATATTTTTTAATAATGTCTAATCATTTTCGTTTTCGGCCGAAAATAAGACTAAAGCCGAAGCTTCTTTTTCGTTATCGGCGAAAATCCATTTTCGGTCGGACACTATATAGAAGTTATGTTGATTAATAAATCACTGAATATCGTAGAGGTAAAGAAAAAAGTGGTTATGATTCATATTTATATATAGAGTATTTTCTAGATTGAATAAGTTAGAACGAGGTTTTCAACATCTGAAATTAATACTAGGAAGAGACATTATACATTGATTGAATGATGATACATTCGGTACGATATCTCCTATAATTTCTTGAAAAATATCTACAATATTCGTGTATGAGTAATCTTAAAAGATGGTCAACAAATGAGTCGATCCAAATATCATCCATCAGATTCAAGAAGCATCTTCAGAAAAGACATTCATAACAACAGCCTACAAGCAGGTGAAATAACTGTTTCTTGGGTAACTGTTCTAGAATAAAAATGTAATTATTCTTTGGCTCAGTAGCATGTCTAATTATGGTTCGTACCGAAGATTCAATTACGTGAAACATTTCAATAAAAGGAATGGACTTTTACGATTCTAAATGATCGAAACTGATATCTAAATCGCCCATTTCACTCGGAGGGACTTGATATTTTTTGTGTTCCATTTCAATTCTAATTATTTGAAGGAGGTCCAGAAAAACAACTGATCATTAACTTGATGCACTTAATAATGTTAGTTCTAAAAAAACCAATGTTGATGAAGTGAATATAGCTGAAATAAATTCTAGAGAAAGTAACTGTCGTCTTCGACCGTTGCTAGTGAATGTTAATAACCTTCCCAAGGTTGGAAAAGACGAAAGAAATGGTATGTTGTGATAGTTCTAATTTGTTATTGAAAATAGTAATTTCTTCAGTTTTTGTTTGTCTGAATATACCTAACAAAGTATCGAGGAGATCTTGGTCAATCAATGATTTCACTTCAACAATTCCAGTTCAGTTTCGGTGAAATAAATTGTGCAAAATATTGAGGAACCCACTACATTAGTGCAAGAAAGGACACCGAGTCATCTGGAAAACCTTAACTTATGAGTCATTGTATGAAGAAAGTAAATTCAAACGCACACTGAATGTTGCAAAAAAAGGATTTGATTTTGGAGAGCATATTTCATAATTCTTTCGTGAAATTTCGTCAAGGTTAGGTCATTCCAATGGCAAATGTGTTACAGTCACACAAAATATTTCACATATTCTCTGCAATGTTTGGCAAGAATTTATTTTTCAATTGTCATCACAATAGGAAAGGAAATGCATCACGAAATATTTTTGGATCTTGTCTCATAATTCTCACGAATATTATATTGCGATTTTAAGAAAATTGTAAGAATCGTAAGAAGGGACCCGAGCTTTATTTCGAGCGAGAGGCGAATAATGATCAAAATAACAAAATGGACCACACTGTTGATTTCAATAACGCATTTACTAGGTCTTCAATACATTTTTGTCGACGAAAATGGGAAACACATTTTCAAGAAGCAATATCACTTTGGAAAGATGGAAAAAGTTAGAATCCTTTCTTTTGGAGAGACACTTTGAAATTAGTGTTTTTTGACATTAAAACCTGTCATGGGGTATGATAGATTGATTTGTTGAAAATACAGGATGTTTATAAAATCAGATGTGGAAGCGACTGAAAGATAAACTTTAGTCACTATCTTCCATCGTCAAGATAACCTCTTGTGGGGTATTCATGTTGAAAATGGAAACATTCTCAATTGAATATTGAATAGAAATATTTTTCTGTGAATTGAAAAATCCACGATATATGAAGTTATTTTTTGGAATGTCAAACAGAAAATAACCACTTCCCCGGCTAAAGCCACGCTGGACATTAATCGTGGATTTCTCAATTCACAGAAAAATCTTTCAATTCAATATTCAGTTCCCTTTTCAACATGAATACCCCACAAGAGGTTATCTTGACGATGGAAGATAGTGACTAAAGTTTATCTTTCAGTCGCAGATGATTCCACATCTGATTTTATGAACTGCCTGTTCATATTTCCAACAAATCAAATCTATCATACCCTATGACAGGTTTTAATTTCAAAAGAGACTAATTTCAAAGTGTCTCAAAAGAAATGATTATAACTTTTTCCATCTTTCCAAAGTGAGATTGCTTCTTGAAAATGTGTTTCCCATTTCTTCCGGTCTTCCTGATGATGATCGTGGAAGCGTAAAATAGATTTTGGTCGTCAAAAATGTATTGAAGACCTAGTGAATGCGATGCCTCTCTTGCGTCAATGTTACGAATTATTTCTACCTACTATTTTTTGGAAAACATTCTTCTTTGCATCATTCATCTTTATGAGTTCTCAATTAAGACTGGAATTGAAAATTGAATAACTATCTGAATTAAAATGCAAATTTTCAATTACAGATTTTTTCTCTTGAGTTAAGGTCTTTTCAGAATATCTATCAGATGTAGTTCAATGTCCAGCGTGGCTTTAGTTTTCTGTTAGACATTCACAAAAAAGAACTTCATTTATCATGGATTTTTCAATTCACAGAAAAATCTTTCTATTCAATATTCAATTGAGAATGTTTCCCTTTTCAGCAAAGAATAATATTCTCAAATTTGGGGTATCCAGAAAATCTCTCATATATTTCAATTTGTATAGCATTTCCCTCAATTTTTTTACTATATTGTCAATTTGCAGTTTCCATCTCAAATGCCGGTCTATTAGGATGCCGAGATATTTCATCGACTCCTCTTCTGGTATTTCATAACTCTCTCCCATTTTAGAGGTCCCATATGTGGTATTTCATTTGTGTAGGAACAGAAAGGCAAGTATTTAGTTTTGGTAAAATACATTGTTAATTTATTACCGCTAAACCATTTTTCTAATTTCAGAAAATCAGTTTCTACATGATCCTTTAGTTCCGGACATGTATTGGATTTATACAGTATAACTGTATCGTCTGCAAAGCTCAGAATATTTCTTTGTGTTTTCATGTCGAGTAGATCGTCAATATAGATAGTAAACAATAGGTCCCCGTACCTTGTGGGACTCCATAGGAATCATTCTCGTATTGATGCTTACCCTCTGTTTTCTATCAGTCAAATAACTTTCAATAATTCTATGAATATTTGCTTTTAGTCCATATGAGGATATTTTTTTTAAATTATGTATTGTGGCAAACAGTGTTGAATGCTTTCGGAAAATCAACGAATATGCACAAGGTAGCCTTTTTTTATCCAGTGCTTCATAAATATAGGATGATAAAGCGAGTATTGCATCTTCCGTCGATTTTCCTTCTCTAAATCCAAATTGTTTATCCGAGAGAACTTGATGTTTATTCAGAAAAGACAATATTCTTTTTTTCAATATATTTTCTACGATTTTAGATATGTTAGAGATAGTGATAGTGACCTGTAATTCACCATTTCATATTTATCTCCATTTTTATACAGTGGTTTGAGTAGTCCTGTTTTCAGAATTTTCGGAAAATACCCTGTATCCAAACACCGATATATTAAATGGGTCAGTGGGCCTTTGATTTCATTTACTATTTCTGTAAGAATTCCAGATCGAATATCGTCATCACCCGGAGATTTTTTTGGTTTTAGTTGCAGTTTTATCTCCTTGGCTTCATTTTTATTAGTTGGGAATACGTACATAGTGCTGTCTACTATGTTTTCAGAATAATCAAAATCTGAAGGTTCCGTTATTTTCATTGCAAGGTTTTCGCTTAATTTGCTTTAATTAATATTCATTGAATCTGTTGCAAATTTCTAACTGATCAAGTATCATTACATCATTGTAAAGTTTTATTCTTTTTATTTTTGTAGTGTTTCCGGATTTGTTGCAGATTTCATTGACCGTTTTCCAGAGGCCTTTTCTACTGTTTTTATTTTTTCCTATCAGTTGATTGGCATATATTTTCTTAGCTGCTAGTATCATCTTATTTAGGTAATTTTTAAGAGTTTGTATTCTTCCCAAAGATTTATATTATCCGGATCTGTTCTCACTTTTTTATATAAATCATTTTTTCTATCAACATTAGCTATTATTTCAGGTGTTATCCATTTGGTTCTTGGGCGATTTTTGTTGTTTACAGTCACAGTGACAGTATTGACAGATGGTATTGTATTCTTCCCCCTTAATTTTTAATTAACTACGTCCGTTTTTTACATTCTACAATATCTTGGTATTTTTTTACCAGTGAAATGAGATTGTTTTCCACACCTTCATTGAAATTATTAGTAATTTTTTCTTAAGAGTCACCTAACGAGTTATAGAATACACTTGGCTTTTTTCGATCACTTTTTCTGTATACTTTTGACAAAACTATGAATTCTTAGGTTAAGTTTGATTCAATGTTGACGTTTCTGAACGGTCCGAATGATGGTACAAGCGAAAAAATGTGTTGCCAACATATGAAAACAATGAATTAAGGAATCGATGATTCGTTTTTCATTGACAATTCAACTCATGTATGAAAAATCGCATATGCCACAGTGCAACTGTCAGTTTGACAGTGGCAAAAGTTAGCTGCAACTTTTACAGCGACAAATGCACTAGACAGTTTTCCAGAGGCCTTTTGTACTGTTTTTATTTTTTTCTATTAGTTGATTGGCATATATTTTCTTAGCTGCTAGTATCATCTTATTTAGGTGATTTTTAAGAGTTTGTATTCTTCCCAAAGCTTTATATTATCCGGATCTGTTCTCACTTTTTTATATAAATCATTTTTTCTATCAACAATAGCTATTATTTCAGGTGTTATCCATTTGGTTCTTGGGCGATTTTTGTTGTTTACAGTCACAGTGACAGTATTGACAGATGGTATTGTATTCAATACTTATTATAGCCCACGCCTTCAATTTTTGCGAATTAATAACTACGTCCGTTTTTTACATTCTACAATATCTTGGTATTTTTTACCAGTGAAATGAGAATGTTTTCCACACCTTCATTGAAATTATTAGTAATTTTTTCTTAAGAGTCACCTAACGATTTATAGAATACACTTGGCTTTTTTCGATCACTTTTTCTGTATACTTTTGACAAAACTATGAATTCTTAGGTTAAGTTTGAATCAATGTTGATGTTTCTGAACGGTCCGAATAATGGTACAAGCGAAAAAATGTGTTGCCAACATATGAAAACAATGAATTAAGGAATCGATGATTCGTTTTTCATTGATAATTCAACTCATGTATGAAAAATCGCATATGCCACAGTGCAATTGTCAGTTTGACAGTGGCAAAAGTTAGCTGCAACTTTTACAGCGACAAATGCACTAGTGGTTTTTTCACTTATCCATTTGTTTATCAATTATCGCGGTGTTGGTTGTCAAAATAAATAGTTTGACATGTTTGTCAACAACTTATTGAATTTCTAAGCACTAACAAGGAGTCGATTCGGTGAGTCTACGAACGCCTAAATTAGTCAAATTGTTAATACCTGTGTGCCTACTAATACAGTTGCAACGCAATCATCAATCTGGCGACAATCTTCTACGTTTTGCAAAAAGATATAAATTTGAGTCAGATACTTCCATCGAGAAATTGAATGTAATATTGCAAAATTGGGCATTCAATATGCAAAAAGGCAACGGAGAAGACTACAAAGAAGCGGTAGTTAATACAATTTGGAACACCACCGCTAAAATGCTACAAAGTAAATATTATAACGAATTCAATATTGTATTCAACCCTTTCACCGACGTTCAGTTTAATTCATCAAGAGCTGCACGTAATGCTAAACGTGAAATCCTACAAGCACAACCCGAAAAGAGGAAATCTAGTGCATCAGCTCTTAATAAATCTGAAGTATTTGCAATGGCCAGATTGTATGACGAAAATGAACCGGAAGGACTTCAAAAGAAATTATATCAGATTTTGGCATTTGAATTAGCTTGGCGCGGAGGAGAACCAGCTTACTGCAAACCACTTGAAATTGAAAATAATGGAAAAGAAATTGGACGTATCGAATATAATCCTCTATTTTCGAAAACGATACAAGGCGGTAACAATAAATTATGTTAGTTAGTTAATGGAGAAACGAGACCCTTTTATAACATTGGACAGAGTATTTCTTACACCAAATCCCTTTTGGAAGAAGAAAAATTCTAAAGGTTGGTATAAGAATGTGCCGATTGGAATTAATGAAATTTCCAAATGGACTAAATGCTCAGCACAACGTATAGATATAGATGTCAAACGTGTCAAAATTACAAATCACTCAAATCGAGCGGCAGCAGTTAGCGAATTAAGTAAAAGCGGAATTGAAGAACAAGCTCTACTAAAAATAACGGTACACAGCAATTCATCAACAATAAAACCATACTTACAAGTTGACAAAGAGTATCATTCGAGCATTATTCAATCAATTCGTTTGGAAAAAGAAAAAACTTCAACATCTACTACAGAAACGATTAGCTGTGTCACCCGCAGCGACATCACTGTATGAATTTCAATAAGTGCGTTTTTAATAATTATACATTCAAATAAAAATATGTTTATTTTTGAATGTTTCATGAATAAAGTTTGCGTTGATATGTTTCTAAATTTCTTATTCATTAAATTGTCCTGCCGAATTACACTCGATGTTTGTATTGATATCGGTAAATTTGTGTTGTTCAAATTCTAAACTGTTTCCTTTAGCAATTTGACTCGAAAAACTGTCAACCTAAAAACGCTCCACCTTCGGTGTCGCGTTTTTAATAGTTGACAGTTTTTCTCGTCTAATTGTTAGGCAACAGTTTCTCATTAAACAACCCAAATTTACCCGATAAAATACAAACCTCTCGTGCAATTATAAGTGAAAAATGCATAACGTTCTAATCCATAGTTGATTGATAATCCGAGTTTAGATAATCAACGGTTTGAACTCATATTGAACAACCGGGCCTTTAGTGAGGTAAAATCTGAAAACTTTTTGGCCACACCTCTCATTCCATTGGAAGAGTTGGATATGAACCTAACTCAATTTGTGCGTAAAATTGTCCCAAATTCAAGTTTAATTTCAGAACTTGCTTGAATTTCATGATATTAGAATTTATAATTTCTTGAGATGTTGCGCGAAGGCCAACGAGTGTCATTTGCAGTTCTTGCTGACCTGAATTTCCATCAATGAAAGTGTTGAAAGAATGTGCTTGGTGTCATTCACGTATAGAAGCATGAAAGAAAGTTCCGATTGTTCACTGTAATGGAATCCGATTAATTTATAATATATGGTTGGAACTTTCCTCGCAGGCCATACTGTGTGTTCAAGAAAAACAAATGATAATTATATAGCATTCACGTCCTTTAAATTAACTCCACACAAACGATGATATCTATCATTATAGGTAAAATTTACGAAACAACTTCTTACGGCGTTTACTGTGGCATAGGTTGATTTCACGGTTATTTTTTATCAATAAAGGGGACAATCTTAATCAGAAGTCGATAATTATGCTATCAGTAGTACATTGTATATCTAGTAGGTAAAGCTGAACTTTCCCGGACGACCGTAAAGAATGCCTGTCAATGCGCAAGCCGAGACTGGCAGTCCGGGAATGTTGAATTTCCTACAAGCAGCATTATAGTGACGGAAACTGATACTGCAACTTCGACTCGGTGGTTATCACCTAATCACCACTGAATCTACCACTATACAGTAAGAATAATTAAAATTGTATATTTGATTGGTTGAAGTCACGTAATTCCCATCTATGGTAGCCACTCCACAATTCTATAACTTATTAGTGTCTTTTGAGGTGTCTGAAATATTATGGCCACTGAGCAAATCACTTTAAAAGTTTTCAAACTTAAAAGTGGAGAATAATCGTTGCGGCAACCATCCTGTACCACTTAAATATCACTTGGAAGTCACAGTCACTTTCAAGAGAGTATGATAGTTTCGGTGACGTTTTGGTAACTTCCATGAAACCTTCAATGTGGCAGGCAGTTGATTGTGATATGTGGTGATGGTTGCCACGTTCTTGCTATCTCCATAATTGATAGCCACAGTACGCATTTAATTGAAGTCACTACAAATTACATTAACTTTCAAAATTCACCATTCCGCGCGATGACGTAGCTCACCTGAGTTTTCTCAAATTCTTTTATTGTGGCATAAAAAAAGTAGTTCAACCTGTTACGTGAAACATGAATGATATTTATTCAATATGAAATGTTTAATTTTCCTTGATTTTGAAGTGACCGTGGATGATGAAAACTAACCTAACTTTTCTCAAATTATTTCATTGTGGCTTAAAAAAAGTTCCTTTTACCTGTTACGTGTCAAAATAAAATAGGTTATGCGTTTTCAATAGAAAATGTTTCTTGATTCTGTATAAAAAGGTCGATTTAAATAGATCGGATCTCTGACTTGTGCTCCTGCTTGATACCTTAATTGTTGATTCTGTTTGCATAAATGCCATCATTCTCATTACTTGTTAATTGATAATTGTTACTTGATACTTGATAATTGTTGATAAATCCACTATACTTGCTACATGTCCTTTTTTAACAATTAATGAACAGGTACCCGTAATTTCGAGGTTATAACTTTGAAGTGGCGGGTTATAATGGCCCGACCGGTTCGCCCTTTCGAAGGGTATAAGACCTTTTGTAATTTTTAGGTTATAACTTTGAAGTGGTGGAGTCATGGGCCTGCGACGTGGGTGCCACTTTCCAGTGACGGAAAAGTTAATCATTCAATTCCACTGGGAACTTTATGATGGCAGGAGCTTTAGAGAGGTATATTCACACTTTCTGACACTTTAAAGTTATATTCTCCAAAAGCCGCCATATTTACAGGAATATGCTGGGTCGCCATTATTAGAGAAACGATGAAAATATGCAATAAAGATTTATTTGTCGTCAGCACTGCATCAAACGTATACGTATATACGTAAGTATTTGTTTCAACTAACCAAGATTGATAAAACAATGTTTGAGGGATTTAAGTACATAATTTCAGAGGCGAGTTATTTCCAAAATTATAATATTTTCCTTAAATAAACAGTATTCAGATGGCGCGTGCTCACAATCGAGCTATATGTTATATATTTTTATAGTTGACGAGTATTAGAAATGAATCAGGCAAAATGGAAGAATAGGGAACATTTATCATAAAAATATGTTGCTGTACAGAGATCGAGCTACATATTATTTACACAAACGCAGTCAGTTGTTTAACGTGTCTAGTGTTGGCCACTACAAATCCACGTTTTTGCCAGGTGACCACAACGTGGTTGGAATGTGGCTATCTGAGATCCAGGAACGTAGATCGGAACGTAGCAGCCACCAAAAAAGTGTTCCCCATTTTGGTAGCCGCCGCGTGATAGAACCGTGTATATTACGTGGCAGTGGTTGTGGTCAAACAGCTACCCGAATGGGCTCACACGTGAGGGCACAAGTCGTTGCGAGTGGTCGTGCGGAGAGCGCATTTTTTAATTTTATTAATTATCGCTGGATTTTTATGTTATTTAGTTTTGATCCTTTTTTTAAAGTAATTTAATGATCTTCGTCAATTGTTTGTTTGGCGCCGACTCAAAATTAGTTTCTTACATTATCTTAGGAGCTTAGTTATCAGGTTTTTTTTTTTTTTTTTTGGTTTTTTTTTTAAAAAAGTTTTTTTTTTTTTTGGCTAAAATATACTAATTACTACCTACTTAATTCGGATTACTTTCATAAATACTCACGTATTCACCTTACTTCAACTATCAACTGTTATATTTGTGAAAAAGAGCCCAAATACTGATTTTCATGACTCTTATTTCAAAACTTTCCCTTTCACCCCTCTTCTCACCCACCTTTTCACCCCTTTAGCGATGGAATATAAAAAAAATATGCTGTCAAAATTTTAGCTTTTGGGGCAGCGGTTTGATTTGGACGTTGATCGTATATATCAGTCAATCAGTGAAACAGTTAGTCAGGACATATAATTATATATGTACATATTACCCCAAACACGAGGTAGCTGCTGTGAACCGTTGGGGAGATCCCTCGACTGTCTTCCGTCTCCATCACCAAATTAATTCCGGGTCTCCATTATGTTGTAGTGTCATCAAAACTACATATGTGTGCCAAGTTTCAACAGAATCGGTTCACAAGCGTAAAATCAATAAATCATCCCCTATTTTTTTACCCTAAAAGGTGTACATTTTTTTCAAATTCAAATGGGACCAACTTACTAGCATACCCTATACAATAAAAAAGAATAATTTAAATCGGATAATCCAGTACAAAGTTATGCGTAATAGAATCGGTTAAGAAGTAAAAATTCAGTAGGTGAACCAACAATTATCCCCCATTTTCCTACCCTTAGGAATGATTTCTTTTTCAAATCCTAATGTGATCAACTTCAAGAATTACCAAAATCGGACTACTGTGTAAAAAGTTATGCGTGGTCATACATAAAATATATATATATATATATATATATATATATATTATATATATATATATATATATATATATATATATATATATATATATATATATATATATATATATATATATACAGTGAGCACGTAAAGGTTGGAATAGGCGCCAGATTTGAGAATACCAGATCTTAAATCTGGCGCCTTAGACCACTCTGCCAAACTGACTTGATAGTGATACAAGCAAATGAAGCGCATATTAATGATTGTTGCTGTACGAACAATTTTCCGAAAAAAGGTCATACAAAACTTGTGATCAAATTTTGCCCAGACAACAAAATAATTTTTCTTATGTTTGCTGTGAGTACTAACATTTTTAAAACATTCTGTTACTCGATCGGCCAGGTTTTCTGCAGCCAGCTTTTAGCCTGTATCTACCAGGGTGATACCATAAGTAGTGCGTGCTTTTAACATTCAATTGATTCCTTCTCGGCAATTTCCACATATACCATGCCATAAAATTTATTATATTGTATACAGTAAAATATCTTCTTTCAAACGACGACGTCACCCAAAAGAATTATGTCAAAACGTGCACGTTCAAATATTAAAACTGACGTGTATAAGCTATTTTCGTCTTCTGGCCCAATTCGCTGTGTGCATTAGGCTGGAGCGGATAGATGAAACTATGACAGCGCCCATGGTGGCAGAAGTAGGTAATGATCCTGGTAATCACTAATCAAAAGCTGAAAACTTTCAGTTTCTGAGGTCTCCCCGTTTATTCTCAAATCCCTTTAAAATATTGTGCCATACTTCAGATGAATAAACATTATTACTATCGTAGTAGCAACGGTCACGGTTGGGTAGTATAACAATAATCATAAATATAATAACAATGAGCCCTCGCTATTGCTGTGTAGTCGATTGGAAAACTGTATCACAAAAACTGCAGCAAAGATATAAATGTTCTGTTATTCCATGATATTTCAATCTCTAATTCCGGGACGTGAGGTTTACATTCGATAAATATTTGAGATGTTTTCTATTTGATGGTCTAGAAGTGGCCAAGTTCCGTGGGACGGTGTTAGCCGATGATAGAAAGCAAATAGCGACTTAAACTGCGAGTTTGGGAACGCCTGGACGGTGTTGTAAGCTGATTAATCAGCCTTATGAACAGAGGACAGAGATACTTTTGATGTCTTTCCAAGTTGTCTATCAAACACGGCATTCTATCAGGACAAAGTATCTCGAAGAGGATTATTAATTTGTGTTTGGTTTCGGTTATAAAAGCAATTGGCCCTACACCTGAACTAATATTAAATGTAATATATGCAGTTCAAGTACTAAGAGTAATAACCGTTACTTGTACTGTATAAGTAATACCCAATATTTTGTGGACAATTATACGTGTTAGAGTGTTGAACGTGTTTGTATTATTTAGGGAACGTTCTTACATCCTTGCAAGGCTAAAAGTGGGATCCCATATTCAGGTACAATTGTGAACCTCATTCCTTTTCTGACTATTATATTATTTGAGAATTTAATTAACTAGTTTTGCGTTGAATCTGATGTTATTTAGTGGTTTCCGGTCAGGTTATATGGGTTATATGGGTACTTTTTTAATTTGTTAAACTACTTGGCTCCCTCACTTTTTTATGTTCTCAAGAGCTTATGAACCTGCGACCTCAATAAACAAACGAGCAAGCACATTACTTGCCGTACCTAAAAGTACACAGAAGTAGCATTACTTTATGATATTCAAAATATCATAACTTTACATGGATAACCTCCAAATGCGGTGAACTATCTTATCAAAATACATACTTTTTTCTTTGACAGAAAAAAACTCCGATTCATCTGGAACCAGCAGTGAGCACAAAATTGTTACATCGTGGAAGATTATTTAGAAATTGTTAAAGAATTGAAATTGTTACATAGTGAGTATTGGAAATGAAACAGGAAAACTTCAGCTATCGAGTCACTAGAGTGCATTACCAGTCTTGCACACAGCGAATAAAGACTTTAGCGAATTCATTCCAACTTTTACGTGCTCACTGTATATACGCGTCGACTAGAGAACCTCCTCCTTTTTTTTTCGTCGGTTAAAAATGATGACTGTTCTATTTCTGGAACCCCCCGAACTCACTTACAATGTATTAAGGCTGAATAGGGAATTTCTCTGCAATGTCGTTTTCGTCCCGCCTTCAAAACCAAAACAATCACAGTGTGTAGGATTTTTCGGGATCCCTGAACATTTTTACAAGCTTTTATTCAACTTCACATTTGTAGTCTTGCAAGTGAATCTTGAACACTTCTAGTTGTCCGATAAACGTGAAATTTGAAACTACGAAACTTACAGTTGTTATCCTAGGCAAGAACGCCAACTACAAGTTATCTCGCAGTTGGCAGTCAACATCTTAAAATATTCTGCTAGAGGGTGCCTTCATTTTTGACAATAAACAAGATTAAACAAAATTAAGACAAACTTTTATACAAATGCACTAAACAGGAAAAAAATAATTTCTTCAATTTTTTGAGTAGCAGATTCGAAAGCTTCCCGCTAATATAAAATAGGTATTTTTGGGCGGCAATATTTTGAATCTGCTACTCACAGAATAACCTAGGTCGTATAATTGACGAAATTATTTTTTCCTTTTTAGTGCATTTGTATAAAAGTTCATCTTAACTTTTTTAACATTTTTTTTTTAGGATTATGATAGATATTTTTCACATCTGTGTTGTTCCATAGCAATTCTGGCAGCTCTTCTATTTTCTCGTATTGATGCCCACACAGGGTGCATGATATGCAATTTCTATAACAGAGGAGATATTTTTTTCCCATGATATATTTTTGGTAATCATTATGTTTTGTTCCAATCTATTCGTAATTGTTCAATTGATGTTTTGCTTTACAGATTTCCCAGTCTTAAGTGTATTTTTTTTTTTTTTTTTCTTTGTTTTTGTTGATGTTGGTAGTGTCCCAATAAACCAGTTTTCATGAATGTCGTTCTAAAATCATAGCCATTGCCAATCAGTTTGATCACCTAATCGAGGACATAGGGTATTACGTTAGTTGTGAAATGTGTTGTATAGATTTCTAGATTGATAAGCACCTGAAACGCCGAAGAGTTATTTGACAAACCTAACGGGGCCTGTCGGTAGTCCTCAAATGAAGCACTCTTTCAGAAATAACATATTCGTGTTTATCAGGGATTGAGACTAATTCATTCTAGGAAATAATGTACGAAAACAGTCGGCTACACGTACTAATAAAACCTATAATTTATCGTAGTTAGAACCAGAATTCGAATGTTTTCTTTGTTAATTCCGGGGAAACGTGAATGTTGAAACTTTTTGATAAACGGATAAACAAAAACAGCCTGATGCGTAGGTATATAATTAATCTGTAGCCAAACAGATGCATCATTATCAGAACATATATATCCGATAGAGGAAATAAATTGTAACGATCTGTAATGTTTCTCACGAATAAATGCTCACGAGGGCATTAGAAAACCTTGGAATCTATCACGACTTACTTTTCCTCGATAAATCAGTTTCGGTATATTTAGGAGGATGCCTGGGATTTTTCATGATCTTTGGATATAAAGATGACGCCTCCGAAGAAAAGGTCAACGAAACATCATCATTGGGGTACACATTTTTCCCGATCAATATTTTTCAGATAGATCGTGTTTTGATTCATTCATTCCAAATCAAAGATAAAATCTTGCTGAATGCATAGAGAGATAGATGTATTACCACGTTACACATTTTTAGAAGTGTTTTGTAGCAGGTCAGTTAAATTGTCAAACAAATGTATCATACACATTTACAATCAAATTTAGCAGGATTCGAACCTACGATCTCTGGACTACGAGGCAGACGCTCCAGCAATTTGAGCTTACAAAGCACCGATCAAAGCACTTAGTAATAAATTCCGGTATTTCCAGTACAATTTACTAGAAATTGAAAAATAATCACAAAAAAAGTTTCTGGAGTGTTTGAAAATTTCTCAATCAATATTATATCTAATAATCGTGATGGTATGGCAAGTAAAAACAATTGAAAACTGTTCAAAAGTGACCACAAATGAATAATAGTGCCATGCTTCTTTGTGATCGTAAATGCAATGCTGCAGATATAAATATAATAGAAGTTGAATTGGAAATTGATGCTTCAGATTGCTCTCTTCCACCACAAATTCAAGAAGCTGCAAACAGAGCAACTTTGAATCTGGAACAGCCAACTTTGAGTCTACAAATACTTTGGAAACATGCGATGCGACGTTGCCAATTTGTTTCCAGAATAAGGAGAGTTACTTAAACTATATGAATTGTATACGAAGTCAGTCTAAAAAAAAATTTAAAAACATTTATGAATAGGTAGACGTTTATCATTTAGTAAATTGATGCCAAACAACGTTCAAGATTCATTGTCAATTCAATGGAAGCCATTGGTACTGATTAGTTACTGCCAATTCAATGGAAGAGATTGATACTGATTAGTTATTGTCATATTTTTTTTATCAGAAGGTATCTAGATTGAAATTGCCGTTTTGAGTGAGTTATGAGTGGATTTGACCTATTTGTAAAGCAAGGAAAGACAATGGTGTTTGTATCGATGCATTATTGAGAAAAAAAGTTAGATAATTATAAGTGAAATAGTGGCCACTAATAAGCTGACGATAATTAAAAAAAGTTATTTTGTTTAAGTATTCCTAAAGAGAAACATTTTTAATATGAAAGAGAGATTCGTAAAAGCAGCTGAAATGGGTAGTATACATTTAAGAGAAATAAAGTTGGATTAGGTTGTCTCCGCAGGCAGTGGTGGTAACTAAATTAGAATTTCTCGATTGTATATTTTGTCACTTGAAACTATGAAGTCTGAGAGTTTACCATGAAAAAAACTGTTAGTCGAAACAAATCATGAATAACAAAATTATCCACCAGAATTTGCGTCATCTCAAACTCCGCCTTTACAGTGTACTATATTCTAGCCGCCATTTTGAATTTATATCACAGTAAAGTGTGAAAATATCAGTGCCGTTCGCTTCTGTGTTATGCTTTGCTAATACTCATTCTAGAAATCTCCACGATGTTAACAAATGTAGGTTATTATAATTACAAAATACAATACAATAGAAAAAAATTCAAACGAATGCTTCACCACTTATGAGGGATTCTGGTGATATCGGTGATACTCTTGAGTCATTGTACTCGTGCCATGTGTCTGCATAAAGGTGCCTACAGTAAGCCGTGTAGTGTCCGCTATAGGATGTTCCACTATGATTGGACACAGCATACAAGTTGTAGTGATGTTATCTGTTGAATAATTACTCATGTCTAATCCTTCAAGAGAAAAGTCAATGGTGACATTTAATTTTTCCCTGAATCTATCCATCGGCGAAAATCGTTTCAAGTGAATTACTAATATTTTGTGGAATTTATGTATAGATAATGACTTTGTGCATTTTATTCTTTCCTGTCACTTACAACAAGTTGGTTTCTGTTCACCATCCAAAATTTCTTCCTTAGTAAATGAATCTATACATTGTCACAGTCTGAGTGGCAAGTTCTCTGTGGAATATGAAGTGAAAGGTCCCAGAAGGGGTCAAAAGAGACAGAACAATGGCCACAGAAAGTACAAATCAACGTTGATTTCAGTTGACCACTAAATATATTAACAATTTTTGAGTTGTCCATTCCTATAAACACAAAGGAGAGATATAGCGTCTGTGAATGTATATAAGTAATTATATATTAATTAAATCGATTAATGAAAGAGACAGAATGTACCAGACCCTGAAAAGGAGCTATAACCATGAATTATATAAAAAATATATCGAATATAAAAATAGGCTAAATCTCATAATAAAAAACACCAAAAACGATTTCTACAAACACAAAATTTCTGAAAACGCAAATAATAATAAAGCGATGTGGCACACAATACAGGAAATAACATCCGGCAAACAAAATAATACACCTATCAAACACATGAAAAAAAATGGACATATTGTCAGTGATGAAAAAACTATGGCAAATCTATTCAATGAACATTATATTACAGTAGGCCCAGGCTTGGCTGGCAAAATTGCAGTTGATCCGAACTATATCCCCCCTCAAAAAAAATCAAACAACTTAAGCTTTTTTTTCCTTTCACCTTGTACGCCTACAGAAATAATCAAAGTCGTAGAAGAATTGAAAAACAAAAAGTCTCCAGGCGAAGATGGTATTACGGGTGAAATTTTAAAATGCATAGTAAACCATATCTCTGAACCTTTAGCATATCTATTGAATAGATGTTTGGAAAAATGATATTTTCCTTCCTTGTTTAAAACGTCTCTGATAAAACCATTTTTTAAATCCGGTGATCCCCTTGTTGCTATTAACTACAGACCTATCTCACTCATAACAACATTTGCCAAGATATTCGAAAAACTTCTGAAAATCAGGTTATGCTCCTACCTAGATCAATTCAACATTTTATCTAACAGACAATATGGATTTCGAAGTAGTGTATCAACACAGGATGCCATAATGCACCTGACATCTAAAATGTATAGTGCAATGGATATTAATAAAATGGCTTTGAGCGTCTTTATAGACCTCTCAAAAGCCTCCGACACTGTTAGCCATGCATTATTATTAAAATCTTTGGAAGATGTGGGTATCAGGGGCGTGGGGCTACAGTTATTTAAAACGTATCTCACAAAAAGGTACCAATTTGTACAAATCAATAATACCAGAAGCGAGCAGAAGGAAGTTACTTTTGGTGTACCCCAAGGATCCGTCCTTTTCAACATTTATTTAAATGATCTTTTCTCAGTTCCTACAGCCGGGGAAATCATAGCATACGCGGATGATACTTGCATCTTCTACGAAGAAGAAAATTGGAAAAAAGTCAAAACACTGGCAGAAAAAGATCTTGCTAACATTCAAAAATGGTTCAATAGTAAATTACTCACCATAAACTTTGCAAAAACATCGTTCCTCCCCACTTATATTGACAGTAGAACATCACCAGACTTCCAAACAAAAAAAACTCTAAATAACGCACATATAAATGCTGTTAGTGAATTTAAATACCTGGGAGTCGTCTTGGACTCAAATTTGAGATGGGACAAACACGTCAAACATGTTATTAAAAAAGTTAGATTCTTAATACACAAATTTAAAGTTCTACGAGATATTCTCAATCCTAAGATGCTACATACAGTCTATATCTCACTTGTCCAGCCACACTTAATGTATGGTATAGTAGCATGGGGAAGTGTTGGAAAAACTACTTTGACAAATCTTGATGTCATTCAAAAAAAAATCATCAAAGTTATATATAAAAAAGATTTTACTTATCCATCCGACAATCTATTTCGGGAAAGCTCTATAATAGACACACGGCAGCTTTACTATTATTTTACAAACATCTACCAACATAAAAATGTGCATCAACTTGAAAAATCAATCATGAATACAACACACGAAATAAAAAAAAAACGTACGTACTAAAAAAGACAAAGAAAACGACTGCCAAAAATGCTACACTTATCTAGCCCCTAAACTCTATAACACACTTCCAGATAATATTAAAAATACAAAAAAATTAGAAAACTTCAAATACCACCTCAAAAGTTTCATTTTTGAAAACTCTAGAGAAATGATTCATAGAATAAAAGAATAAACAGATAGTGCCCTGGCTGTATACTTATATCTATTTCATTATTATTTGTACCAATGTAAACGCCCCTTCTATATCAATTTACTTTATTTATCGGACTTGTCGATCCCTTAGATTAGGTCATTGGTCGATCCTAATGATTTTACGCGTTGATTTTAATTAGTATAACTTATATTTATTACCATTATTTTTTATTTGTTTGCAGTTGCTTTATATATACATATATCTATATTTATTGTCAATCTCAATGATTTTACTCGTGATTTTAATTAGTATAAGATATATTTATCATCATTATTTTTACTGTGGTTTTATCTATATCTATGGACGATCTTAATAATTTTACTCGTTGATTTTAATTAGTAATTAGTATAATCTTATATTTATTACCATTATTGCTTTATCATATTGATTTGTGTATTTATGTCACGCACAGGTTTAACTTCAGTGACTTTTTCCAGTTTATTTACTTTAGCTAGATTATTATTTACATTCCAACAAGAATTCTAGTGTTTATTATGTAATAATAACATTTTGTGAATAAACTTATATATATATATATATATATATATATATATATATATATATATATATATATATATATATATACTCTAACCATCTGAGCTATCGAAGGCACATATTCCACTGCATTTCGAGGAGTTTGCTTTTTTTAGAATTTAATGTTAGTTGTTGGGGGAATAGATTATGAATTTGTTTTTTCTTTAATTTAAAAATTTGTCTGCAATGCCACAATTTTCAATTACTCATTCTTATAAATCTTGACCAAGCCGCCTTTTCATGGTCGCTCAATTTCTCATCAATTTCTGTCAGGATAGGTTTGGGCTTTTCTATCACTCTGTTTACATCTTCATGAAGACCTTCTAAAAAATATCTAAGAAATTTTTGGGCGTCCTGTTGAGCGTACCCCTCGAAATGAGGTGCGAATCATTGTATCTGGCTTTTCAAAGAAACAGTATTCACCGACCAAAGTATTTATAAGGTCAACAGAGTATGGTATTGAATCCAACAAGCTTCACTAAACATTTATGAATTGCATCATACCACAAATATAAATTCAGCGATAATTGTTTACAATAATGCATTTAAGAAAGAACCGCAATCGTGGGTGGCCCCTGAATCATCTGGCCCACCTACCAGAACCGCCTCTGTCATCACCAACCAACTCAAAATAGAGAATTCTCCTTCAGACGATAATGAAGTATTTTTTTTTGAAATATCTTTGAAATGTCGCATTTCAGACTTATCATTTGAACCTTTTTCCCAAACAAAATATTTCAAATACTTAAAAAATAAAAATAAATATGGGGAATTTAAAGTGCTTTGTTTCTATTTCACCATTTGGCAACATCGACTACAGATTCATAAATAAATAAGGATAACAAATACGTTACGTTGATAAGGTAAACAAAGATGGATATATTTTGATCAGGTTAGAAACGTGCCATTCTGCTTATTTCTGTTCCATGCACCGCAAAGGAGGCAACGACCAAGAAATACAGGAAGATAACTCACTTTAAAATCTAGCACAGCACCGGATCCCAATACTCTCAATGAATTTTATTTCTCCATATCTGAGAGACTATCTGAACACATCGAAGCTGCTCCAGATCCATTACAGTATCTGAGTGGAACGTCCATTGCAGATACATTTGTTCTACACGATACGAATTTGAAGGAGTTAATGGATACAATAAAGCAAGTCAAAAACAAAACTACTAGCTTAATTGATAATATATCTATAAAAAAAATTGAAAATTTGCCAATCTTCGTTCTTGACTTACTAGTTGACCTAATCAACGATTCATTTGCTAGAGGATTCTTCACAGATTTCTTAAAAACCAGTTTTATATAAGGGTGGTGAACCCTCTGATCCGTCCAACTTTCGTCCTATTTCACTTATTCCGACTCTTGGGAAAATAATAGAAAAATTGGTAAAGAATAGATTAAATGAACTTCATAGCTCTTCACATAATTTCAAACTCCCAACAATTTGGTTTTCAATCCAACAAAAGTACAGGGGATGCTATTTTTCACTTCCTAAAAAATCTTTATTCACAGTTGAACCTGAAAGAAGCAAGCGCTGCAGTATTTTGTGACCTGTCAAAAGCCTTTGACTGCGTTGATCATGAAATACTGCTGCGTAAGCTCCGGCACTATGGCATCAGAGAGCAAAGTTTCAACTGGTTCAAGTCATATTTGAGTCAACGTATACAAATTGTAAAAACGGACACCTTATCAGATGTTGGTTTTATTAGGCATGGGGTACGACAGGGCTCTGTCCTTGGACCATTATTGTTCCTGTTGTATTTCAATGACTTGGTAAATATTAAGATAGGAGGTATCTTCACCATTTTCGCAGATGACACAACTATCCTATGGCATGATACAAATTTAGATAACCTTCACAGAAAAATGGTTCGTGATAGTTCTGTTGTGAGAGAATGGTGCAACTCTAATTTACTTTCATTTAACATTAACAAAACAAATTTACTTTCATTCCACTCTAACATACCAGACATCCCCTTAGGAACCGACATTATCACTCTGAATTTAAACAATAAATTCCTAGGAATTCATCTTAACTGTGATCTCAGTTTTGAAAATCACGTTGATAAGTTGAGTAAAAAGCTATCTTCAGGGTGCTATGCCTTGCGTGTGATTTCAAATGAACTGGGGATGGCAACTGCTAAAATAGTGTACCACGCCATATTCGAGTCACATGCCAGGTATGGCATTCTTTTCTGGGGAACCTGCAATAGACAACGCCTCAACATGATTTTCATTCTTCAAAAGCGTGCTATTCGCTACCTTTGTAAAGCTGGGCCTAGGGTTTCTTGTAAAGAATTATTCAAAGAACAGAAAATTCTTACAATTCCGTCTCTTTTTATCTTCGAAACGGTATGTCTGGTACATAAAAACAAAACATCATACGACATCGTTCTAGGAGCCACCCGCCAAAATAACCACTTAAGGCTACCCATTCCATCCACAAATTTAATAAAGAACTCAATTGTTTATAATGCCGCTAAACTATACAACCATCTCCCGGCCAGTATTAAAATCATTAAATCCACCCATTCATTTAGGAAATCTGTAAAACATACTCTTACAGAAGAGGTATTTTATGATGTTCAAGAATACCTCAATAAAAACATAAGGTGCTAAAACTTTATATTCTAACTGCACTTTGCGCATGTGAATGTATTTTTATTTAATTTAATTTATTTATTCATAACTATTTATTAATTGCTGTGTGACATGTATTTTCATATATATATATATATATATATATATACATATACCATATATTTTTTTGTACAAGACTTTGTCAATAAGATGCTAATCTTCAGACAATAAAGTATATTTGATTTGATTTGATTTGAAGGGTTATGTTTACATTTGGCTTGTAAAGTTGTTGACTTAAAATTCATATTTTGCCTTAGATTGTTTTTTTTAACAGTTTGATTCTTGAATTACATAAACATTAAGTGTACATAATTTTGTTATCTGTCTGAGAAATTCAGACAAGTGGGTACAAAACAAGCTTTCTTCATAACTACTAATAAATCCTGTAAATAATTGATAAAGATAAATATCACTCAAAAGTATGATTTATTTTCATTGTATGAATTGATGAAAAATATTAATCGTAAATAACTTAAAACAATTCAAACAAGTACTCTCTACAAGCCACAAAGTATAAACAAAAAGTTGGGTTATATTGACAAATAACACGTGTAGTTTGTAAAAGTAGAGAAAGCAACGAACAAATATATATTGTTCTTCTTCTAGCCTACTAGGCGCTGTTGCCAATTTGTGAGCTAGAAACAAAGCCATTTAAAACCCCATATTTGAAAAATTAATTTAGATAGTTTCTGCAGCAAATTTGAAGAATTTATAAATTAAACTCATAATCATTAAATTCAAACTTGCATTTGCTGTAGTAACCCAAATTGAGGAGAATTCCCATTGGATATTGCTGAGGGAAGTGCCTACCCTCACCATAATTATTTATCATATAAGCTTGTATATTGAAATCGATTTTCAAACATCCAGTACATTGTGAATCATCAGTCAAGGTAATAAAGAGAATTTCTGGTACACCTACGCAGAGCCGGCGTTGGCCAATTTGGCACCTGAAACACATTTCCAATTGCCGCTTTCTGTAGTACTTAAAAATGATGTAATAGAAATAATGTATTTCAAACAAATGAAATATTAAAAAAAATAACATTTGGTGAGATATACAGAATCAATTTTTTTAAATAGAGATATATTTGCTAATCCTGCATTTTTTGTGTAAATTATAGAGTGCCTGAAGATGGCAAGGTAGTATAATAATAATGATAATTGGAGATTTGGTTCAGCGGGAACAAGGACAATAAAAGTGGTCAAAATTTTCACTGCTCTAATCTGGTTTATAGAATAAATTGTATCAACTGCGAAAAGTGTTTTATTGGAATGACAAAACAACACCTGAAAACTAGCATACAACAACACAATTATGACTGTGAGGAAAAACACAAAGATAAACCCAACAAAACAGCATTGGCATTACATGACTTTACTGAAATACACGAGTTTAATTTTGATGAAGCCCATATTGTTGATAGAGAAAATAATCTGTATAGAAGAAACATTAGCGAAAAGATCCATATATTCCTCAGTGATAATGTGAACATGAGAACTGACACAGAAAGATTGAGTGTATGCTACAACCACATCCTCAACGAATATAAACTGAATAAAAACAAACCGTACCAAATATGCATTTCGATTTCAGTCATCCAGCACCTTACTAATGAATAGATAAAGGTAGTTTTGGAACGAAGTTCATATCGCGCGTTGCGAAAGGGGGCTAGACGGAACAAATCAAGACCAAAAGTTGTAACGACACTTTCGCTATAGTGCGGCGTGCGCGTGTTTCTCTGTCTGTCTCTCTCTCTCTCTCTCTCTCTCTCTCTCTCTCTCATAGAAAGCAAGCCAGTTATTTTCGTTTCGTCTTTCTTTTTCGCATTGAACAGTGTGGTGTCGCGACGATTATTTTTGTTGAGTGTATACAGGTTTTTTGTACATAATGAATAATAAAAAATAATAACAATAATGAATCCTGACAGTGTTTCTGCACAAGTTCCGGATATTGCTGATGGAGTTAGGTAAGTAGAGATTTTATACAGACAATAATAAATGCTTATGTATTTTTAGCAAGTACGCATTATAACCTCTCTTTACTATTGTGCTAACCAAGTCATGCGCGTTATAATCTCTCCATTATTGTGTGTTTAGCAAGTGTACGCGTCATAACTTTAATAAATTTGAAAGCAAATTATATTTTAATATTACAATATCAATGCGTATGTACTAAAATTGAGCCTACTGATTAAGTTTATAGTACATTATATTTGTTAATAATAAAAAAAAATATTATTAAAACTTAAAAAAAAAAAAATTCTATTACAATTCCTTCACTAATTAATCGAAAGGAACTTCGTTCCATCCGGGTGTCCCTTGACACCTCTCAACTTCTTTGTTTTTTGTTTTTTCTTCTATTCATCTCCAAAGTTCTTTCTACCTCGTTGTTTTTTATTACGACACAAACGATCGATTTGAATTCAGTTCACCAGACAGGTACCCTACAGTGAACAGCAACAACAATGCTTATTATCAATGATACTCAACACCAGATAAATAATATATGTCTGAATAACGGAAAAAGGTAGCTCTCTATTTGTTTCATTTTTAAAACATAGTTTATTATTGTTCTACTAAATTATATTGTTTTTAACACATTACTGTTCGTGATTCTGTTTTATTCATTATTGTGTCTCATATTATGAATTCTAATATGTATTGTAAACCCATATATATTTTTAGCCCTGAAGAAGACGATAAATAAACGTCGAAACGTCGGCAATTTTTTTAAATTTGGACCTTTTTCATTGTCCTTGTTCGCGCTGAACCAAATCTCCAATTATCTTGAAGGACCCAATTTCTACATAATAATGATAATGTTTACTGTTCGTTAAAATGTACAGTAAGCAATTGAAATATAAGGACAACAATAAACTTGGCAACCCATTAAAAATCAATCAGTTGTGCATGGGCCTCTAGTACGTTTTCAATTATATTTCTCATTATAGGAATATTAAAACATGGCGAATATTATTGAAATGATGTATATCATTTTATGTAGATATAATATAATAAAAAATACTATTATATAGATAAAGAATATAAATAAAAATCCAATAAATAAATGAAACGGGGTAATGGTTGAAGAAAAATAAAAGAGTACTGAAAATTAGGTAAAAACATATATAGAAAAGTTATAGGTGGAGGATTCAAATTAATATTTAATGAATTATAGAATGCATGGTAATTGTTTATTTTCTACAAGATCACGTGCAATATTTCTATCTATATTTACGAGGCTCATATCGAAAATACTTTTGAAGAGATTGTCTGAATTGATAATTATTCTGATATAATTCCTATACATATCAAGAAAAAGTAGAAGGAAAGAGAATTGAGAAATTTGAGAAATTTTCATTTATTTTGTTATTTGAAAAAAAGCTTTTCCTTTAAAACGTGTGCTGTGCTGGATCAATTCCAAATTGTTTCTATTTTTGTATAAATATGTGACTAAACTGTACATATATAATTGTCTAATATCAAGAACTTTTGATTCTTTGAAAAATACATTGAATCGTAAGTAGGTATATTTTCTGTTGTATAAGATTTTTCAAAGTTTTCTCTAAAGTTTCTAATTTTTTCACCTAGTTGTGATTAATGCTTCCCCAACTGTGGAATGCATTTTGAAGGAGTGATTCAACCAACGAATAATATATAATTTGTAACAGACCCTAGATCTAGTATATATATCAGATATTTGAAGTTATATAGAACATGTAATGTCCGACTTATGCTTTCTATCTGCTTGTCCCAACGCAAGTGATAATACATTGTAACCCCTTAATATTTAATTTCATTTATTGACTTAATCTTGATATCAGTCCCGTGATTACTAATATGTAATGTTTCAAAAATAGGCAATGAAGTCTTGTATCAGGAAAAGGGGACAAAGAGTCTTTTACCAAAATTTATTGTAAGGAGTTTGATTAAAGCAATCGATTATTTTACCAACATCATTTTTTATTTTGTTTATAAGGTTGTCCCAAGTGTTGCTGGAATAAAAAATCACAGTATCATCTGCAAAACTAGTTATTTTACCACGTACCCATGGTTAGTAGTCCGTTGATATGCATGAAAAAAACAGAGGTCCCAGGGCTGTGCCCTGAGGTATGCCATATTTTACTGTTTTCTCATTACCTTGGGATAATTTATTTTAACGATTTGTTTTCTATTTTTCAGATAGCTAGTCAACAGTTCTAAGGCAATTCCCCTGATTCCCAACAATTACCTTGGCAAGATCCAGAAAAACGCATATAGCTGGCATTCCGTTAACCATTGATTTCTGTATGTCTCCTATCAATCGAGTAATTGCATGAGTTGTTCATTCACAAGGTAGTTTGCCGCAATGCATTAAACATTTATTTTATAGAAATAAATGCAGAGCGGACTTTTTTTCTACTCAAATAAAGATATATTTGGTTAAAAATTAAGTGGATGTAGGAAATAAATTATATTGACATTTAGTTGAAAACGATGTAATGTATGTAACACTGAAGGAAAGTTCAGTGAAAAATAGGTTAAAAAAATATTAAATTATAAAACAAATTAGAGGTTAAAAATCATGAATATTGCCTACATAGCTGTAACAATTTCCGCGAAGATGGGATTTGAGACATCTTCATTACAATAATAATTTCGTTAAATTCATGGTACAATAACTATCGTTATATCCTCGATGTACGCTCGATGTGTTTAATATTGAACAGTTCACTTTCTTTTCGTATTCCAAGTGTTTCCAAACATTCTGAATGAGCATGAATAATTTTTCACCATAGCCGTTAAATTGCTAATCAAAGCAGATAACAAGAGAAAGGCGAGTATAATTTTTGAGAAGAAATTCTCAATTTGTCTCGTGGGAAAGGAAATGGTAAATCTAATTTGAGACGGTAAGTATTGGATGAATATTCAAGTTATTAATCTAATTCGCGTTAATTGTTCAACACACACAAGTTATATCTATAATTCACCATTCACGTTATGGATTTCTCCTTTGGGGGCAAGAACCAATATTATCATCGACTAATTGAACATGTCCAACTTGCTGTTTTCGAAGATTTGTATTTATTTATTCATTTTACTGACAAGGCAATTCACAATTATTCATATCGTTATAACGTATGCAAGTAGATGATTCCTATCATATATAAAGATGTCAAGAAAATTATTTCAACTATACTCTGTTTCCTAATGTGAGATAGTTATACATCTAGGCTAGGCAATTATATCTTTTTGACAGCATTTTTGTATGCATAACTTGAAGCGTTGAAAAAGTGTAGTTGATTTGAAAATTCATTTGTTGTTCTTAACATTCTCTTCATTGGTAATTGCTTACTATAGTTGGTTGGATGCTAAGAAACTTCAAACAAATCTGATAATCGAGTTCGCCTATTCATATTGAACTGATCTATTGATAAGAGATCAGGACAGTTATTGGGACCATAAATTGGTTTCTGCAAGAAACGTAAGCCATGCTCAAGCTTTCTGTATATATTTTTTATAGGTATATATTTTTCTATCCTCTCTACTCCAACGACTGTTTTTTTTCTTGGTTGATTTAGTTTAATATTTATTGTTACAGAACATCAATACTTACTCTTGCCTGCAAACAGCGGCTATCCACTATTCTCTCCGTTCTTTTAGCCACCATTGCACAGGAAAACGATAAAAACTGAGCTCAGGATTTTTCCACTCAGAATTCGAGCAACCAACGACGCTACAAATTCTTTTTGATCCATTTTTTTTTCATAAAAACCGCACTGGAATCCATGCTGGCTAGAGTTCATTCTCTATTGAGACAGCATGTTTGTCCTTCCCCCACTTAATGAATAGCTTCTCACGAAGATGTCCGAAGCGAAGCTATTACAAGAAATTTCATAGGCGTACCAAATGATTTAGCAAAAGCGATACACAGACATATCATGAATTTGATAGCAATCGCCATAATTTCTTCTTCCGCTATGAAAAAGTACTCACCCCAGACTCCAGGGCATTTTTGCAAGGTAACAGTAAACAAAATTGCATAAACTACACTAGATACCCACTTATTAAAACGTAACCTTTCAACCGCTGCATGTCATGACTCTGCTGCACATGATGACAATCGTGTCCACTCTTGTTTTCCCTCTCTCTACCTGCCATTGTGCTGTCTCAATACTGAAATCACTCTACCCCAAAATTCAAAAATATCACCGAATGGTGGCGATGTCAACATACTTCGACTCCCTATAATCAAAATGGTTTATAGTGGAGAAGAAAAAGTTCAAATATTTATACAAAAATAGATAAAGATTTATGTAGGAAATGTACATAAAAGATGTTCAATGTGTCCACCATTATTGTCAATGCATAATTGATAACCTCTTCTTATATTTATAAGTGCATTGGAAATTGCTTCATTATTGACATCCAGATTCTCTATTTCAAGTCGAATCGTGTCTTTAATGAGTTGAATATTATTATTATTAACAATGTCTTTCAGTAATCCCCAGAAAAATTAATCCATAGAGGTCAAGTCCGGACTGTTGGGTGGTCATTTAATACTTCCATTATTTCCTATCCATATTGGGAATATATTATTCAAATGTTCTTGAACAGGTAGAACACTATGCGGGGTTGCCCCATCTTGCAACCAAATCATTGGCAAGCACGGCTTCCGAAAAATTCTGTAAAAGAATATTTTCTACCACTGTGATGAATATTTCTTGATAGGTAGCTCCTGTTGATATATAATTATACAATATAGGGCCAACAATTTTATTTCAAAAAATTCCGCACCAAACTCTCACAATTCTTCTTCCTGTTTTCTTTATTTGTTTTTTTCTGTTTTCCTTTTTTTCCCACGACCCTCGGTTTTTCCTATTGAAAACTCCTGCCGTAGAAAATGATGTCTCATCAGTCCATAACATTTTAGTTATACCGGGTGACACAGGATATCGGGCCACCCCTGTAACTTCTGCATTCGTGAACGGATTTTATAAGCAACCATTTCGGATTTGATCACATAACAATCCAATATGGCGGACTTCCGGTTTTTCTGGGAATACCAGTAACTTTGTTTTTTCAAATGGAGCACCCTGTATATTTTTACATATTCAAGTTCAACAGGTCAAAACAAGTCCAAACCTTAGTCAAATATCATTTTTTTCAAACTATTGAAATTAAAATTGTTTTTTTATTTTATCTCGTGGATAAATGAGATTTGGTCGAAGCTATTCACAATGAGTCGCAAATAACAGAGAAACTTATTTTTTTCTGAAAAATTATTTTTTGTGTCACTTACTGGTTAATCAGTTCAGTCACATCACATTTTAATCAAAAATTCATTTTTTTCAAATGGAACCCCTATGGGCTACCTTCCTGTCTCTCTACATTCATTAAAGAAAAAATTACATATCATTTTTGTATTTCGGTGCAGTAACAAATTGTATAAGTTCAAAAATCTACAACTAGTTCATGAGTTTTCTGGCAGTTCGAATAATTTTTCAACTTAGTAAGCTGTGGAAAACAACATTTCTGAATGATGTCAACTAATTGTGTAAGTTATACTTATTAGCACGATAATGGTGTTTTTTTTAATTCTTCTAGCGTTTTCTCGACTGACATTGCATTGGTATTCCAAATCCCGCGTCGAAGCGGTTGGATCAAAATCAACATAAGCAAATCATTCATTTCTGCCTCCTCACTTACGATCATCTAACATCTTCTCCATTGTTGGGTTCTTTTTGGAATCTTCTCTCCACATTTTTGAAAAAGATTCTTTGTGGGTGACTTCTGTGTGGGTATCGTTCAGCGTAAAACTGACAACAATGTTTTCAAGACATTCTCCGTAAATTAATAACATATCAACCTGTTCACTTCTTGTGAACCTTTAATTTTGATTTAACATTTCTACTAAACTAATTACCGGAAGTTAACTAATTTTCGAGTGTTGAGATGAAAGATGACAGCGAAACACAATTAGTTGACAAGATTCAGAAATGTTGTTTTCCACAGCTTACTAAGTTGAAAAATTATTCGAACTGCAAGGAAACTCATGAACTAGTGGTAGATTTTTGAATGCATACAATTTGTTACTGCACCGAAATACAAAAATGATATGTCATTTTTTTTCCTTAATGAATGTTCTAAGAGACAGGTAGGTGGCCCATAGGGGTTTCATTTGAAAAAAAAAATTATCAAATTGTGATTTAACTGAATTAATTCATCAATAAATGACACAAAAAATAATTTTTCTTAAAAATTATGTTTCTTTGTTATGTGCGACTCATTGTGAATAGCCTTCCAAATCTCATTTATCCACGAGGTAAAATAAAAAAACAATTCTAATTTGAATTGTTTCAAAAAAATGACATTTGACATAAGGTTTGGACTCGTTTTGACCTGTTGAACTTTAATATGTAAAAATATACAGGGTGTTCTATTTGAAAAAACAAAGTTGCTGGAATTTGCAGAAAAACCGGAAGTCCGCCATATTGGATTGTAATGTTAATTTCAGAAGAATCCGTTCACGAATGCAGAAGTTACAGGGGTGGCCCGATATCCTGTGTCACCCGGTATAATCGGAATCTTCATTAAAATTTTGAAATATCTGTTGGCAAAATTCCAGCCTTTTTCTCTCATGAGTCTTTGTTAAAACTTGTACGGGTAAATATTTTCTACTTCTGGGATGAATATTTCTTGATAGGTAACTCCTGTTGATATATTATCCAAAAATATAGGGCCAACAATTTTATTTCAAAAAATTCCGCACCAAACGCTAACAATTTTTCTTCCTGTTTTCTTCATTTGTTTTTTCTGTTGTCCTTTTTTCCCACGACCTTCGATTTTTCCTATTGAAAACTCCTGCCGTAGAAAATGATGTCTCATCAGTCTATGATATTTTAGTTAAATAATCGGAATCTTACGAAGGCGTATAAGGGCCAACAACAAAATATTTTTTTAAATATTAGGAATTGTCACTTCAAAGTGACAATTGTCCCTTTGAACTGACAATTGTCACTTAGAACTGACAATTGTCACTTGAACTGACAATTGTCACTTTGAAGTGACAATTGTCACTTTGAACTGACAATTGTCACTTCGAACTGACAATTGTCACTTTGAAGTGACAATTGTCACTTCGAACTGACAATTGTCACTTCGAACTGACAATTGTCACTTCGAACTGACAATTGTCACTTTGAAGTGACAATTGTCACTCAAAAAGGACATTTGATGCCAACTGCTGAAATAATATTGTTATAATAAAAAAAATATATTTTATTCTTGATTGAAAATGACTTCCTTTTCGATAAAAAAACTATTTCAGAAAAACCAATTGAATTTCGTGGAAAATCTCCTATTTTTTTAAAAAAAAAGCACTGTGTCCGTCCGAGACATTTGAGAAAAAACTCCATTATTTTTCGAAAGAAACTACCCTGTATACAAAATGAGATTTATGGAGAGTAGGCCATCAAAAATGAAACAGGTTGAATATTTAGTCAATTTTCAACATAGATATAGGAAAAAGTATTGAAAAAACTTTTATAGATTGTGCATGTCGAATAACCTTAAAATCAATTGAAATTTTACATGATGGCCAGTAAGGCAACAAGTTAAAAAAACTTTGAAGATGGCAGAATTTCGAAAACAGTTAGAATCCAATACTATGGCTTATGTGCAGTTCCAAGCATTTATTCGAAAATATCTAAAATCACCTTTTTTTCTATATTCTCTGATCAATTTATAAATATCCTATTTTTCTTTCAAATAACTCAAGTTAAATAGAGTAAGTAGTTTAATACCAATAGATGAACTATTTAATTTTTTTCGCAATTTTATCAATAGAACCATCTGGAAATGGGTTTTTACCCCGCTGCTCGCTGTTGCAATAGTTTGTATCGAATAACTAAATCAAAATTCAACTTCAAAGTGACAATTGTCAGTTCGAAGTGACAATTGTCAGTTCGAAGTGACAATTGTCACTTCAAAGTGACAATTGTCAGTTCGAAGTGACAATTATCAGTTCAAAGTGACAATTGTCACTTCAAAGTGACAATTGTCAGTTCGAAGTGACAATTGTCAGTTCAAAGTGACAATTGTCAGTTCGAAGTGACAATTGTCAGTTCGAAGTGACAATTGTCACTTTGAAGTGACAATTCCTAATATTTAAAAAAATATTTTGTTGTTGGCCCTTATACGCCTTCGTAGAATCTTCATTCAAATTTTGAAACATATGTTGGCAAAATTCCAGCCTTTCCTCTATTAAAACATGTATGGGTAAAATTGTATATGATTTATAGTTTTTCTTTTTCAAAGTACGTTGGATTTTGGTAAATCTTTTAGCTAATTGATCGGCTACATTTTTCAAGCTACATTCAGAATTTTCTAAAAAATCATATGTTTCGAAAAAGTCCATTCACGAATTAATATGGCTAGGCTTACCTTCGAAATGAAGCAGTATATCTAGCTGTTGTTCCTGGTTTTCTTGAACTACACGCTTTTTTCTACTGAAACTGAAGGTATTATTCACCTTTTGGTAAATATTTTTTAATATTTATTTTCTGACGGTGTTAGACGATTTTGATACAACACCCTATATGCACTTTTTGCTGCAAGTTTATTTTGTTGTTTTGTATATAACTTTGAACTTTTCCGTCCTCACTATAAACCATTTTTATTATTCCATTAAAGAAATGTCACTTAACAAACATAATATAGTTGCCATTTTCTTAGCTTATTTTAAAAATATTATTCGACGTTTAATAACTCAAAAACGGTATAAGATAACATATGGTATATATTTGAAATCAAGAAAAAAAGATCAATAAAAAAATTCAATAATATACATATTAAAAAAATATCCGCTAAAATCTACTCGTTACTGTATTTTTGATATCATTTTATCAAAATTCAGTCATAACCACACAACTTTAACATTTAACTTTTTTTTCTATAGGCAATAATAATGATGATAAGGGGGGGAAATTTATAGTGAACAACTCGGTACCTGGAGCAATGATTTTAAATATTTTCGAGAAACCAGTGGTTTATCATTATCTTATCAGTTTTAATGAGCATACTTAAATGCTGTACGGATTACCATTGTTAAAAAAATATGATAAAATTAGATTTGCTCTCAATAATCGATATGTGATGCTTGACATTGCCGACAGATTCATTTACATAAAAATAAAATTCACTGCAAAATGCATTATGAAATGGGAAGTGAGCAAGAGTTGTGTGGTTCGAAAACCAGGTAGAACTTCTACAATGAAGAATATGCTTTAATTCGGGTTAAACACAAGCTTCTCACAACTGAATGGGGCATTTTGTAGACAAAACAACTCTTGATGAAACCAGTCAGGTATTCCGTGGTAAGCGTTTTGCTGAGGACTACAAGACGACCATCTTGAACGCCAACCAAGAATTTATTTTGATATATATGAAGAGTTGGAATTTTCACAGAGAAAACATAAGTCAAACTCGTCTCCGCGCGTATAATGGTTTAAAATTCATTTGAAGAATTTATTGATCCATTTTTTAGGCCCAGCAAATAAACAAATATAAAACCATTTCAGGAATCGCTCCTTTGAGGTGAGAATCCACGTGAGTAGTAATTCGCCATTTTTATACCTAACTCAACGTACAAATTGTAGGTACTTGCATATTGACACAATTCGGCTTGCAACATGTAACAATACTATTTTTGATACACGGATCAATGGATGTAACAAACTGTCAAGAAATAAACTTAGTCGTAGAATTCCTGATCGATTTTTAGGCATTTTCTGAATTGTCTGGGACTCGGCGAGATAATCGAAAAGTTTCTCAACAAACTCGTTTATACGTCCGAGATGGTCAAAGCTTTGGACATTTTTGTTAAAATCATAGTAAACGCTCAATGGCTTCCGAAAAAGTGTTATAGTTTAAACATTTTCAATTGCAGAAGCTGTTTCTATAGGAAGCAAATCAAAAACTCACTTCGCTAACACGAGCGTATATGCAAAGAAACGGGAAGAAAAATAATGTGTATAGTCCATCCAATATCAATTGCAGAAGCTGTTTCTATAGGGAGCAAATGAAAACTCACTTCGCTAACACGAGCGTATATGCGAAGAAACAGAACGAAAAATAATCTGTACTACTCGTAAACATTTTCCGTCGGCAAACGGTAGATCAAAAGAGCCGATAGTCAACGTGGACTCGAGTGGCAGCTGTCTGTTGTACACCCGATTCGTCTGGGCCAATCAAGTCGGACATTAATGCTGGCAGGTGTGTCTCTACGATGGGAGGTCATAAATCACGCGTTATATTTGTGTTTTAATAGCTCTGAAAGATTAAAAACCAGTAGCGTCTATGGTCTTGGTGTGTGCCGATCGAAATACGTTTTAGGATATAATAATAACCTACATCAAACAATGAAAGAAATTATTTTTCTTTCTTAATGTATTTGTATAAATAAAAGCTTGTCTATAATTTTTTTTCATTTTTCATTATTTATGAAGTATTTTTAAAATCTTAAAATATCTAAATGAAATTAGTTGTCTCCGCCACTGCTGCTCACAGGATTTCGCCGCAAGACTTTTTTATGCTTCTGCAATTGATATTGGGAAAACTATACAACTCGTAAACATTCTCCGTCGGCGAAGGGAAGATCAAAAGGAGATCATAAGAGCCGATAGTCAACGTGGGTTTGAGAGACATCTGTCTAGTTCTTCAGCAGCCAATTGAAACGGACCGCAAGCCAATGATAATGCTTGTAGTTGTGTCTTTACGTTGAGACTAATAAATCACCAGTTATATATTTGTTTCAGTAGGTCTGGATACAAAAAAGCCAGTAGCGTCTCTAGTCTGGGATCGAAATAGGTTTAAAAATATTCTATAGTTGTGATGTGTTTTGTTGGAAAATATGGCTTTTTTTCAACCATGGGAAAATGAAATTATGATTATCTGATTGCCTATTGATACATACTTTCTCGTTAATGACATTTTTTTTTATTTTAAAGTATTTTTAAAATATCTTAATATCCAAATAAAATTCCTTATCTCAGCCTCTGCTGCTCAAAGGATTCCGGCTCAAGACTGGGAAACTTGTTTTTTATGCTTCTGCAATTGATAATAGATGAACTATAGCTTCTTACACCTTTTACAAGCTTTTATTTAGTCTCACTTGTTAGTTCGTTCGTTCGCTGGTTAGGATCAAATCTTGCAAGTGAATTTTGACCGACTTCTAGTCGTCCGATTAACTTGAAAATCCGGTAATGATGCATTATGGAATTTTTGTTAGAGATAAAAACAAAATGACGGCTCCAAGATGGCGGGCGAAATTTGTAATTATGGCCCGATTCGATTCAAAATTAGTATTTGGGGGTTTTCGAGGTCGGAGATTATTACATTTCAATTTTTACTGTGTACCTAATAGAATTTCGTTGAAGGATAAACCTTAGTTTTTTATTACAATAAACAGAAACCCAAAGAAACCATGGACGGTTGTATATGGGTATTTATACCACAATAATGGTAGATTTTTGGTGTTTGATGAAACACGTGAGATTTGACAACATGTAAAACGGTAGTTTTTTCTCAGATAGAGAATCCTAGTGCCATATCACATGAACATTTAAGAATTTAAGAATTGCCGTAGATTTTAAAGTATAATAGTAATAAAGCTGTGGGAAGAAACTTCACTTCCAGCTCATTTCCCCCTCTAACCAAAGAAGATGGAACACTAGCAACGACTGCCCAGGAAAAAGCCAATATCTTTGCGCACCTATTTGCTGGAAATTCCACTCTGGATTCATCGGGAAAACAACCCCCGAACATTACACCTATTGACAGTCACATGCCCGAGATCACCTTTCGCCAACGTACTATCAGAAAGATTTTGCTGGGTCTCAACACCAACAAAGCCTGTGGATCTGACGGAATCCCGCCGATTGTTCTCAAGAAATGTGCCCCCGAACTAACACCTGTTCTTTGCAAGTTGTTCAACCACTCTTACAATTTGGGGTATTTCCGTCCAATTGGAAAATTGCAAGAGTACAGCCAGTCCCTAAAAAGGCAAAAGGCCCTACCTAGCAACTACAGACCTATCGCACTGCTATCTATTATTTCAAAGGTCATGGAAAAGCCATCAACATCGAGCTCATGAAATATCTGGAAGACTCAGGAATTGTCAACGATAGGCAATATGGCTTCCGCCATCAGAGATCAACTGGTGACCTGCTCGCTTACGTCTCCACATATATGGCAGCTATCTATTGAAAAGTATGGAGAAACTTTAGCTGTGGCATTAGATATCTCCAAGGCGTTCGATCGAGTTTGGCACCAGGGACTCCTCGCCAAGCTTCCGTCTTATGGCTTGCCCCCTCAGCTGTGTTCTCTGCTTGCTAGTTTTCTCTCAAACAGGTCTCTCCATGTAGTGGTCGATGGAGTTTCATCTGACACTCTACTCATAAATGCTGGTGTTCCGCAAGGATCTATTCTCGCACCAACACTATTTCTACTTCACATCAACGACCTGTTGAAAGCAACTTCATGTCCAGTACACAGCTTTGCCGATGATAGTACCCTCCATACCGCTTTCTCTTCCAGGGCCTCTATATCAGCCCGTGAAACCAGAAATGAACGAGGAAGAAATGTTAATAATATAAATATGGACTTAGCAACAATTCTCGAGTGGGGATCTAATAACTTGGTAGAATTCAATGCAAACAAAACACAAGCATGTCTTTTCTCTAGAAAAGCCGATCTCACTTTGCCTAACATAACTTTGTCAGGAGTAACCATACCACTGAAGTCATCCATATCGATGCTTGGTATTACTATCAGCAATAACCTTTCCTGGGAAAATCACGTGAGGTCCATTGCCAAAAGTGCATCCCAAAACTTGGTTTTGTTTCGTGCCAAGAGCTATTTCACCCCACTCAGCTGCTTATGATCTATAAGGCACAGATCCGACCTGTCCTCGAATACTGTTCCCATATTTGGAGCGCGGCACCTAAACATATCCTGAGGCTATTGGATTCTGTCCAAAAAAGGGCAATTCGTCTCGTCGGTGATGCCTCGCTTACAAACTCGCTCACTTGTCTGGAACACCGTAGAAAAGTTGGCGATTTGTCTCTATTTTATAGATATTTTCGTGGGCGATGCTCTTCTGAAATATCAACAATCGTTCCTGCTTTGGCAGTCTCGTCAAGATTAACCCGTCAAGTTCAGTCATCACACCCCTTCGTGGTCACTTTGGAGACCTGCAGAACATCACTTTCCAAAGACTCGTTCATCCAACGAACAGCGAGGCTTTGGAACTCATTGCCTAGGGAGGTGTTCCCCGAGGCATACAACCTCCAGAAATTTAAGAAGAACACCAACTCCTACCTTCTTTCCCTTGGTTCCCACGATGTTCTCTGAACATTACAGGATATCCCTTTTCGTGGGAACCAGAACATAAAAAAAAAAAAATACGAATAATATAAGAATGTGCAGAATATAATGTGTAAGTATGTAAAATTATGAAAATGTAGGAAAGCAAAATGTAATGAGTTTGAGGGAAAAAAAAAAGATGAACAAGAAAAGGTTTGAATGAGGGAAACTTCAACCGAGGGGAACAGATTCAATTATTTTGTGTATTTCTTTCCGATCGGATTGGTGTATGTACGATTTAATGTATTTTTTGAACATTTTGAGACTATTTATATTCAGAAGATAATTTTCATAAGTTTCGTGGAGTTTGTTGAAGATTGCCGAAGAAAGGTATGTATAACATTTTTTCGCAATTGTTTTATTGATAGTTTTAACGGTAACATAATTACCTGTATTTTGTCTTGTGTTATAGTGGTGTTCTGGATTTTTCAGTAGGTGCCTGTTTTTGTAAGTATATATTAATATGTTGTAATAACATAGCTGTATCAGATCTAATACGTGACTTTCAAGAAAAACAGAATCGGATGGATATAATAGAGGCTTTCAACAAATTATTTTTAAGATTTTTTTCTGAAGGACATCTAGCTCTCGCAAGTGTGTGGATGAACATGCACCCCAACTCAGAATACAATATTGCAAGCGTGATTCGACCAGAGCATGATATAAGATTTTTAATTGTTTGTGAGTTAATATCTTAGCCAAACATTTGAATTTATACAGAAGAATTCTTAGTGTTTTGGTTACCTGCTCAGTGTGGTAATTCCACCTGAGTTGAGAGTCAATAGTTATACCAAGGTATTTTATCTTATTAGTTGCATTTATTTTGACATCGATTTGATTTACTTTTAGTTCAAGAGTTTTGAAATCTGGCAAGTGATTTTCATAGCTAGCAAAAGGGACGTAATAAGTTTTCTCAAAACTCACTGTTAGTAGTTTGTGTCTGAACCAGTTGAAGATAGTTTCCAAATATGTTCAATTTCTTTTTTCAGGTTCTTCCAAGAATCAGGAGTGTAAGGAATGACTGTATCGTCGGCGAAGCTGTAAATTTTACCCGCAGATTTCTGGGTGAGTAGGTTATTAATATAAATTGAAAAAAGCGTTGGCCCTAGAACAGTTCCTTGTGGGACTCCATATGTTAATATATTTTCATGGCTTATAGTTCCCCTAATTTTTACCGATTGTTTGCAGTCTGTGAGGTAACTTTTGAAGAGGTCAAGTGCTATTCCTCTTATGCCGGAGCCCTCCAGGGCCCTCCAGTATCGAAGGCCTTGGCAAGATCTAGGAAGACACAGATTGTTGGCTTTCTAGTATCAATGCAGTGATTTATTTCTCCACTTAATTTAGATGTTATATCATTCGTTGACATTCCTGTACGAAAACCAAATTGTTGGTGCGATATAACGTGATTTATTTCGAAGAAATCATTTATTCTGCTTTTAATGATTTTTCAAATGTTTTAGCAAATGTGTTGATAAGAGAAATTGGTCTGTAGTTGACCACATCTTTCCTATCACCTTTTTTGTATATTGGAGTTACTATTGCCTTCTTAAAATTTGCAGGCAAAGTCCTGTTGTGAATATAGCGTTAATTAAATGTGTGAGTAGACGCGCTATTTTATTTGTAATATTTTTTATCGTTTCCGTTTCAATTGTGTCGTCACCAGGGGATTTGGAGTCGTCACCAGATGGAGGACGAGTTTTGTGATTATGGTCCAATTTGATTCAAAATTGGTATGCGGAGGTTATCGTGGTTGGAGAATACGAATTTTTTGTCGAAATTCATGAATTCAAGATGGCGGCTCAAGATGGGGGACGAGTTTTGTGATTATGGTCCAATTCGATTCAAAATTGGTATGCGGTGGTTTTCGCGGTCGGAGATTTTGATTTTTTTGTCAAAATTCATAAATTCAAGATGGCGGCTCCAAGATGGGGAACGAGTTTTCTTATTATGGTCATATTTTATTCAAACTTGGTATGTGGGGGTTTTCAGGTTCGGAGATTTGAATTTTTTGTCAAGTTTTGTTATTATGGACAGATTCTATTCAAGATTGATGTGGGAGTGTTTGGGATCGGAGATCATGATTCCTTTCAGCTCAAAACTTACAGGGAAGAGACCTTGTAATAACGATGCTGTAGTATAAATGAACAGATTAAGGCGAACTAACTAGAACGCAAAAAATAAAATAACTAATAAAAACCTTTTTAAAGACAGCTTTTATTCAAGCCGTGTACTGAAACGTATAAAATAAGTTTAAGTCATCGCTGACAGATTATTTTTTAGAAAAATCGAATTAAACGGTTTTCTTCACATAAAGGATTCAATATAAAATTGAACCAGAAAATGGTAGATCTCAGGTGAAAAACAACTACTTTCCTGGCAAATACCACGCAGAACGTTGAATGATATCCACCTGAAAATCCATGCATACTTCCATATAATATCAATGGACATTGAATGCAAATGTTTCTTTCGATAAGCTCGATTATGTTTAATTTATGTCGTGTTCACCTAACAATCCGCATACCGGTTTCAGGCTTCTTGGCCCTCATCCGCACGGTGTAGTCATCCATCCAAAGGTCCACCGAACTCTGGCTGAAGTGAGACACAACGTAAACAAACCATCATCGAGCTTGTACATTACGCCGGAAAGATAAACTTTAACTGGCGGTACCTAGTGACAGAAAGAAACTCGAAATTCCACCTCGATAGGTTTCTAAATAAAAGATTCCTTCTCAGTAGGAGTGGCAAGCCCGTCTAGCATATAGTGAAAGATAAGTGCCATGTGAAGTGGAATGAATAGAGAAATCGAATTAAACGGTTTTCTTCACATAAAGGATTCAATATGAAATTGAACCAGAAAAACAGGTGAAAAACAACTACTTTCCTGGCAAATACCACGCAGAACGTTGAATGATATTCTTTCTGTCACTAGGTACCGCCAGTTAAAGTTTATCTTTTCCGGCGTACCTATAGGTGTTACAAGCTCGATGATGGTTTGTTCACGTTGTGTCTCACTTCAGCCAGAGTTCTCTGGACCTTTGGCTGGTTGACTACTCCGTGCTGATGAGGGCCAAGAAGCCTGAAACCGGTATGCGGATTGTTAGGTGAACACGACATAAATTAAACATAATCGAGCTTATCAGAAAGAAACATTTGCATTCAATGTCCATTGATATTATATGGAAGTATGCATGGATTTTCAGGTGAATATCATTCAACGTTCTGCGTGGTATTTGCCAGGAAAGTAGTTGTTTTTTACCTGAGATCTACCATTTTCTGGTTCAATTTTATATTGAATCCTTTATGTGAAGAAACCGTTTAATCGATTTTTCTATTCATTCCACTTCACATGGCACTTATCTTTCACTATATGCTAGACGGACTTCACCCTACTGAGAAGGAATCTTATATTTAGAAACCTATCGAGGTGGGAGATTTTCGAGTGTTTCTTTCTGTCACTAGGTACCGCCAGTTAAAGTTTATCTTTCCGGCGTACCTATAGGTGTTACAAGCTCGATGATGGTTTGTTTACGTTGTGTCTCACTTCAGCCAGAGTTCTTTGGACCTTTGGCTGGTTGACTACTCCGTACTGATGAGGGCCAAGAAGCCTGAAACCGGTATGCGGATTGTTAGGTGAATACGACATAAATTAAACATAATCGAGCTTATCAGAAAGAAACATTTGCATTCAATGTCCATTGATATTATATGGAAGTATGCATGGATTTTCAGGTGAATATCATTGAACGTTCTGCGTGGTATTTGCCAGGAAAGTAGTTGTTTTTCACCTGAGATCTACCATTTTCTGGTTCAATTTTATATTGAATCCTTTATGTGAAGAAAACCGTTTAATTCGATTTTTCTATTCATTCCACTTCACATTTTTTGTTGAATATTCGGTTTTAAAGAGTTTGTCGCGCGAATTGTGATAAAATAAGATGTTACTTACCAACCAATCATTGTCCAATGAAATTAATAGGTACCTAATTTTATGAACACTTCGCGTGACTAGGTTTTTGAAACCAAATAATTCAACAAAAAATAATTAAATCATTGTCAGCGATGACTTGAACTTATTTTATAAGTTTAAGTACACGGCTTGAATAAAAGCTTGTCTTTAAAAAGGTTTTTTATTAGTTAGTTTATTCATAATATCGACAGAGTCAATGCTTATATCGAAGACGAAATTCTGACAGTGGCAGACAGATCTAACGCGGTTGGGGGTGGGGGATAGCAATCTTTACGGGTGCCGTCCAGACAGTTTTAGTAGAACATATATGTATACAGAGTGTCCTAAAAGTCAACGTCATCCCTTGGACTTGAAGGACTAATAAACCAGAATATAAAATGGTAAATTTTTAAGATATTCGCTATTTAAGAATTTCGTGAAAATCGACACTTTAGATTAGTTTTTCGAGTGCCAGAGCTACATAATTCCATGTTTCAAGATTATAATTTTGATGAAGTATGACAATGTTATTTATTATCTGTATGAGAAATGAAGGATCTCGAGGATTGGTTACCGTTTTTCCAATTTCTTCAGTGAAGGTAAGAAAACAAAAAAAAACAAAGAAAAATATTTTGAGTTCCAAACTATTCACATTCATCGAATGAAACTCTTGGTTCCATTGTCGATGAATGGGATCAATAAGACTCTAAATAAATATATTTGACGATGACGAATCGACGCTGAAGTAGACTTCCGAAAGGAACATATCCGAAATACACGTGAAACTGTTTATATTTGCATACATACAATTCACGAACGGGAAACATTATCTTTGCTAATGCTTATCCATTCAATTGTCTGAGAATCAGTATATGTGAACATTTCGTTACAACTTGTTTTCAATTATGTGTGTGAGTTAATTGAACTTTTCCAACATATATCTCTAATGTCCTCGTTTTATTATCAGACAATATCATGTATTATATTCGAAAAGAGTATTCAAAGTAGTTGAGTATTCAAAGTCTCAAAAGTCGATAAGACGTAGGCCAATATTTATGGAATAATTGTTGAAAATTTGTCGTAAGTACAAAAAAATTGTCGCGCTTTTAGTTTTTTTCTAACGGTTGGCTAAGCTAAGTTGATACAAAGTTAGCACTGTCACTACCGTAAATTTACGAATAAAAGTCGAATTTCAGATATATTGTTATTAAAATTCGTCATATATTTGTCGAAATCCATTGAACATGATGAAAATACACTAAAATATATTTTAAAGAAAATATATACGCCTTTTTATGGATATTTCCTGGTGTCCGTAAAAATTTGGAGTTTTTGGCAACCTCGCTTCATATAAGTACATTTGATTTATGAATTTTGAATGGAGAGGCGTGATATAAGGGCCTTGCAACTCAAATAAAAATTTTCAGAAGTTTTTGTGTAATTTTATAAGTCCAATTTTTTCAGCAGTACTCATTGTGTATCCATTGAACATACGAACATTCATTTAAAAATGATCGAATGACCGAAACATAATTGTCGTACAAATTTTGAATTTCCTGAAACAAAAAAAAGGTTGAGACGATGAATTAATTGGAAATTGAATATTGTTTCTTTCTTCTGCATCAGGAAATTCAAAAACTGCACGACGAATATGTTTTAGTCATTCGACAATTATTGTTAAACGAATTAGCGGTTGTAAGAAAAATAGTTCTAGTGATATTCAATGAGCATTGTTGGAAACATTGGAATTTTTGAATTAATCATCGTTTACAGAAAAACTTCGAAAATTTTAATTTTATTCCCCGAATGGAAATATCCATAAAAAGGCGTATATTTTCTTTAAAATATATTTTAGTGCATTTTTATCATGTTCAATGGGTTTCGGCAACTATATGACAAATTTTAATAACAATATTCCTGAAATTCGATTTTCACTCGTAAATTCTCTATAGTGGCAGTGTTAACCAAGTTAAGACAGCCTAAAAAACTGAAAGCGTGACAAATGTTTTGTATTCACGACCAATTCACGACAATTATTCGACAAATATTGGCCTAGGTTTAATCGATTTTTGAGCAAGAGGCTTTGCTAACTTTATAGGGGTTGTTTTCCATCGAACATATCATGACCAATTTGGATCCATATATATGTACACATCGGGTTATTCACTATAAATTAACCACCCCTTATTATTGGATATAGAAAAAAAAATCAAATGTAAAAGTTGTGTGGATATTTTGATAAAAATATAGTACCATGCAGATTTGACGAGATATTTTTTTTATGGAATATCCTGTATATTATTGAATTTTTGGGATGATATATTTTCCTGATTTCAAAATATGCCATATGTTATCTTATACCATTTTTGAGTTATTAAACGTCGAATAACTTAGACTAGTTGTTACTGTAAATACCTATCCTATGGAAGTTACCATGTTCAAAGTAAGCTATGAAAATGACAACGAAATTAGGTTTGTTTAGTGGCATTTCCTTAATGGAATAATCAAAATGGTTTACTGTGAGGAAGAAAAAGTTCAAATATTTATACAAAAATAGATAACAAAGATTTATTTAGGAAATTTAAATAACATGATAACTCATAAAATATGTTCAATGTGTCCACCGTTATTTTCAATGCATAATTGATAACGTCTTTTTATATTTATAAGTGCAATGGAAATTGCTTCGTTGACATTCAGATTCTCTATTTCAAGTCTAATCGTGTCTTTAATGAGTTGAATATTATTATTATTATTATTAACAATGTCTTTCAGAAATCCCCAGAAAAATGAATCCATAGAGGTCGAGTCTGGACTGTTAGGTGGCCATTTAATATTTCCATTATTTCCTATCCATATTGGGAATGCATTATTCAAATGTTTTAGAACGGGTAGGACACCATATTTACCAAAAGGTGAATCTTACCCTCAGTTTTAGTAGAAAAAGGCGTGTAGTTCAAGAAAACCAGGAAGATATACTGCTTCATTTCGGAGGTAAGCCTAACCATACTAATTCGCAAACAGACTTTTATGAAACATTGTATTATTTTTCAGAAAATTCTGAATATAGTTTAAAAAATGTAGCCGATCAATAAGGTAATTTTTTTTCCAAAATCTAACGTACTTTGAAAAAGTACAACTACAAACCATATAATATTTTCCCCGTACAAGTTTTAACAGAGACTCATGAGAGAAAAAGACTGGAATTTTGCCAACAGATGATTCTAAATTTGAATGAAGATCCCGATTATTTAACTAAAATATTTTGGACTGATGAGTCATCCTTTTCTACGACAGTTTTCAATGAAAAAAAAACGAAGGTCGTGGGAAAAAAAGGTCAATAGAAAAAGATTGGTAAAATAAATAAAGAAAACAGGAAGAAAAACTGTTAGCGTTTGGTGCGGAATTTTTTGAAATAAAATTGTTGGGCCTATATTTAATGATGATACATGGTGTTATGTAATAAGTGTCCGATATTTTACAGGACGATTCCTCAGTTATTTAAAGGTGAAAAGTTCATATAAGCATGGGCCTTCATTTTTGATTTACAGGGTGTTAAAAATTTATTTTTATTTTGTTTTTTCGTAAATAATTTTGAAAATAATGTCGATATTTGGACGAACATTGGTATTTGGGGATTTTTTAATATGAGAAATTCAAATTTGATCTTAGTTTGACCTTTAATTGTAGGGGGCGCTGCCTACAGGTCTTCGTCTCTTTGGGGAGTCACAACTTTGTCGTGCATGTATGTATCACATTTTCTAGAAAACAAAATTGATTCCTCTATCATTTTTACGTGAAAAAGGTAAGCTTTCAAAATTAATCGATGCATGTGTTTGTCAAAAAGTGAAACAATTTTGAAAACTTTCTTTCAATTCAACATAGAAACATTTCAAACGCTAATTTTCAAACAACAATAAACAACGGAACACTAGATGTGAATCTAAATCAAAATCACAATAAATGTTCGAAATGTCCACCTCATGCCAGTATGCACGCATCCAATCTTCTTCTCATTGATTCGCGCACTCTTTGGAAAATTCCTGGAGTATTTTGAATCGTTCTACAAGAGTTAATTATTCGATTACTTAATTCTTGTTCATTTTGGATAGGTGTCTGGTAAATTGAGGATTATAGATGTCCCCACAGGAATAAATCCAAAGTGTTAAGGTCTGGTGACCTAGGGGGGGGCATGGTTGAGGCCCTCTCCGACCTATCCAACGGTTGCCGAAAGTTTGATCTAAAAATTATCGCGCTTGGATGCTGAAATGTGCCTGGGCACCGTCATGCATAAACCACATTTCATTTCGCAGTCTAAGCGGCACATCTTCCAGTAAAATAGGCAAATTTCTTCAAGAAAATGACGATATCGTTTAATCTTCCCGGAATAAAGAATGGACTTATAAAATGATCTCCACACGTTAAGAGAGAAATGTTCTTGGAAATGTGATTCCTGTATCGCATGGGAGTTTTCCTCTGACCACAAATGATTGTTGTAAAATTGCGTATAGCGTTGCGTGAAAAATTTGCTTCGTCGGTAAACAGGATTTTATTTTCAAACAAAAGATTTTGAATGAGGCATTGGAGAAACCAACGACAGAAATTGATAAGTAACGGAATGTCACGGGGGAGTAGTGCCTGAACTCTTTGAATATGGTAGGGAAATAACAAATTACCAATTAAAATTTTCCATACCAGAACATGAGAAATGTTTAACGTCAGCGCTATTTTTCTGGAGCTTGTTTCCGGGTGTTCTCCTGATACAAACGTCTAGCATTTCCGTTAGCAAGTCCGTATGTAAAATGTCTGACAGCTTACTCTGCATTGAAAAAGTTTACCATTTTTTAACAAATAATCACAATAATAATAAGTAATACTATTTAACTATGCGCCAAGATATTATTTTTGACATGACAGCACAAAAAAAAAACATTGGAATAAACTTACTAGCCCACTTGATACTTTTATTTTCAAATAGTTCGCGAATCAATGAGAAGAAGATTGGATGCATCGATTAATTCAAATCAAAATATCTCGAAAACGGCTGCTTGTACCGACTTTTGAAAAGCACACGTTTTTTACGTGAAAATGATAGATGAATCGATTTTTCTTCTAGAAAATGTGATACAAACATGCACGACAAAGTTGTGACACCCCAAAAGAGGCAAAGACCTGTAGGTAGCGCCCCCTACAATTGTGGGCCAAACTAAGATCAAATTTGAATTTCTCATATTAAAAAATCCCCAAATACCAATTTTCATCCAACTATCGACATTATTCTAAAAATTATTCACGAAAAATCAAAATACACCTTGTCAAAATCAAAAATGAAGGCTTTGCGGACCCATGCTTTTATGAACTTTTTCCCTTAAAAATAACTGAGGAATCGTCCTGTGAAATATCGGACACTTATTACATAACATTAACAGGAGTTAGCTACGAAGAAATACTCATGCGAGAGGTAGAAAATATTCTTTTACAGAATTTGCCGAGTTTGCCAGTATAATTTGGATGCAAGATGGGGCAATCCCGCATAGTATCCTACCTGTTCAAGAACATTTGAATAATATATTCCCAATATCGATAGGAAATAATGGAAGTATTAAATGGCCACCTGACAGTCCGGACTCGACCCCTATGGATTAATTTTTCGGGGTATTTCTAAAAGACATTGTTAATAATAATATTCAATGATTTGTTGAAAATATGAACAGGATGTTCATAAAATCAAATAACTATCTGAATGAAAATGCAAATTTTCAATTACAGATTTTTTCTTTCAGTTAGTGTCTTTTCAGAATATCTATCAGATGTAGTTCAATGTCCAGCGTGGCTTTAGCCGGGGAAGTAGTTGTTTTCTGTTAGATGTTCTCAAAAAATAACTTCATTTATCGTGGATTTTTCAATTCACAGACAAATCTTTCTAGTCAATATTCAATTGAGAATGTTTCCCTTTTCAACAATAATATTCAACTCCTTAAAGACACGATTCGACTTAAAATAGAGAATCTGGATGTCAATAATGAAGCAATTTCTAATGCACTTAGTTATCAATTATGCATTGACAATAATGATGGACACATTGAACATCTTTTATGAGTTATCATGTTATTTAAATGTCTTAAATAAATCTTTGTTATCTGTTTTTGTATAAATATTTGAACTTTTTCTTCCCCACTCTAAAAACCATTTTGATTATTCCATTGAAGAAAAGTCACTAAACAAATATATTTGTCATTTTCATAGCTTACTTTAAACATGTTAACTTTCATAGGATAGGTATTTACAGTTTAATTTCTCAAAAACGGTATAGGATAGGGGTAACATATACTATATTTTTGAAATCAGAAAAAAATATCATTCCAAAAATTCAATAATAAACAATATTCTCTGAAATCTGACGCTACTGCATTTTTGATAGCATTTTATGAAAATTCAGTCATGAACACAAAACTTTCACATTCAACTTTTTTTTTCTATAGGCAATAATAACGATGATAAGGGGTGGGTAATTTATAGTGAATAACCCGTTATAAATGAAGTTAATATAAAGCATATAAAAAAATACGTTCTATAAGAACTTGTTCTAAATGTCTAGATGGACTTAACCTAAAATATATTTGACATTATACTAAGTAGTCAACAATTTATATAAAAAACAAGGGACCAAGAATATTTTAAGATTCAAAATTCGGGAAATGATTGGCAACATAATCTTCTTCTTTAAACAGCAAACTCCATATTCTAGTTTATAGTTTTTTTCATCAGACACCAACAATAATCGGATTTTCATTTTCTCAATAGTTCGCTGGTGAAGCCGATCTGAATTCACAACTTCATCAGTCAGTTATTCGAAATATACGGATCAGACAAACAAATGAACTTGAATGACTTATAATCGACCCTTATTAATTGTGCTCCAGCAAATAAGGTAATAGTTGGAACGTGCCAATATTAGGTCCCTGGAAAGTTTTCATGAATTTTTTTTTTTTTAGATTGGCTTGACTAGAACTTTTATATCAACCCAAATGATTCATACTTGGGAAAGTAACATGTGCAAATAAAAAATTTCAGGAATCTATAAAATGTTGTCATGGTGAGTAATGTTAAATCAAGTTCACAACATTTCGAAAATGTGAGACATCACCTTACACTTGACCTACCTATGAAACCGGCTACAAGTTAGAGAGAGTGAGTATAATTCACGCTGAAAATATAGATGAATTGAACACCCCATTCTCGCGATTTGAAGTGAACAAAACATGGTAAATATCTAGTTACATCACACATGCACTCTGAATATGGGGAAAATACTTTTCTTACGTGTTTTTGCCTCCTGAACACGAATCCGGAAGAAAAATGCGGCGGTCTCATACCGTTTCCGAGTTACAGCACTTTAAAGTAACCTCATTTTCAAGCACGTTTTCTCGCACAAACATCTGAATGCTCTTCTTACAGCATAAACAATACACCCTAAACCACGTATTTTCGGCACAACTTTGCACAAAATATCGTCGTTTTTAACGAAAAAATCCTACTTCTTACACAGTTGCAAATGAACAATTTTCGTTCCTTTGACAGACATTTAGAATGACTTCTGCCAAAGGAACGAAAATTCTTCATTTGCAACTGTGTAAGAAGGAGGATTCTTTCGATAAAAACGACGATATTTTGTGCAAAGTGGTGCCGAAAATAAGTGATTTAGGGTGTATTGTTTATGCTGGTAAAAAGAAGGAGGCATTTTGAGTGATTTTTGTGCGAGAAAACGGTGCTTGAAAATGGGGTTAGTTTTTTTTCAAAGTGCTGAATAAAGAGCTCGAGGCAAAACACGTAAGAAAGATTTTCCCATATTCAGAGTGCAGTATATGTACTAGATATTACCAACTAAGTCTTTGATTCTTCTGGGCTCACAAAACCGCGACATGGGTTTCGCTATAGAATTATTTCCTCAGTTCATCTCTACCTGAGGAAATTATTGTCTAGTGGAATATATATTATTTTTGTAAACCCAATTTAGTGAGGTATTGCTTTCGGGCTTTCTTTCTCCTCTCAACTATATTGTTACTAACTTTCATATACTTGCAGATTATGTGCCATTATATGCTAGAGATAGAAGTATGGACTTCCAAAAGGCATAGACTCGAAAAATAAAAGAATGACACATGTGGATTTTTTATTTTGTGGGAATTTGCACCACTTTTTACTTATCCATCCACTCCGCTAATGCACTGTTTTCACAAATTCATTTTTTCTCAACTGGATTCATCCAAAAAATCGTAGTAATATGATCTCGAAATTTCTGTTTAGTTTTCTCTGACTATAAGTATTCTCACCATTGTGAAGCGATGCCGCAGAAGTACAATTTCCTTGAGGACATTCCTCCGCACTCGTCACTAACACTACCACAAAACCAAGAAAAGTCACCAGATTTCCACCTGTCATCGTATCTTCTCACCAACAACCCAATCGAAACTTTCAAATACGTTAACGATGTTTTTGCAAATAGATCACATAACTGACAGAAATTCAAGAAAAATGATCGTATAATCGACTTGACCGACGTTCACCGTTCTCGATTCTGAAGATTGAAGCATGTTGTTGCTTTCTAGTTCTGCCATCACCATCCTACCTTGCCTTCTACCTATAATTACATAGTGGGGTCCAAGCGATATGCTCCAGAGGAATTAGGCAGATTAGCGGGAAGGATTCGGGGAATGCCTATACGCCACAAATACATGAAAAAATCCTAATATTTACACACTTATTTCTTGTAGTTTCTTTTTTCACCAACATACCAATTGATCTCACAATAAGAATAATAGAAGAAAGGTGGAATAAAATTTCAGAATCTACTAGATTATCATCCAACATTTTTTAAATTTTGCGTAGAATCTAGTTATTTTAATTTCAATGGTGTGTTTTACAAACGAACATATGGTTTAGGGACTGTATGTCATCCGTTTATGCAGGTCTTGTAATGCTAGAATAACAACAACAATGTCAGTACCTTTTTTTAAAAGATATGTTGACATAATTACAGCCATTCCTACAGATAAAAAAGTTAAATTTTAAATATATTCCAAAGTTTCCACTCCTTGAAAATGATAATACCATAACATTTCTTCACACTAAAATCATAAAAACTTCAGACAATACCTTAAAGGTAGATTGGTATCATAAACCCAGTTTTTCGGAGAGATTTTTGAACTACTTTTCACACCATGATTTTCAACACAAAATAAATATAATAAATTTTAAAACCAAAGCAGTTTCCATTTTAGACCCAGAATACCATGAAAATAATTTAGAATTGATAAAACAATACCTAATAAAGAATAATTACCCAATATCATTAGTCAATAGAATTATTCACGGAAACAAATCATCCAGCCCAACATATAATTTAACAACAACAATGATAAAATATAACAAAATACCATAATATTATCACGCCCTACTTTGGGAGATCCTGTGAAACCTTGGCCCCCTAACTGTTTAGGGTGCCCACTAATTATCTTGCTTGGCTTGCGAGAGGTTAAAACATTTTTACTTCTGTGATTGTGACCACCCTGGTATAGTGAAATAAAAAAGTGAAGTGAAACTATTATGGTTTATAAAAATTATAAAAGAGCAAAAAATAACATGATGGTGAATACCAAAATAGTGAAGTGAACAATGACCAAAAGAAGTAAATAAAAGTAACACTTACATTATAATAAAAACCCAGGGAAGGAGATGTGTCATCATAGACTGGCAGCATCAACAGGCACAATAAAAAGACCCGAGCCAAAAACAATCATTTCAATTTATACTAAAAATATCGTTGAGTCATGATTTATTGCGCTGCCTATTGCAGAATCAGTGTTCTTGCCATTCAGTACTCATGAATTGAATTGAAATCCGATACCTGGTTAATGAACGGTGATGAACTTTAAATATTCAGGAAATACTGTATTTCAATAAATGTGATACTGAATGATGAATTACTAATAAATAAATGAACTATGGAATTTTCAACTCTGGGCTTAAGTTTAAATTATATTTTCAGGTCTGGTAAATTGATTCTGAATTTTGAAAAAGAAATTATTGCTATATTTCTATCGGGTAATATTTTTCATACTTGGCAACATGTCAATTATCCCTCAGGAAAAATTGCAACAGTTTTAAATGACTAACAAATCAAAATTACTTTTACAAATGATAACACTGTCGGAAAACGCTTTTTTTCGCGACAAAAAGAAACACTCCTTTAGAGTTACAATCCAATGTTATTTATAAAATTGATTGTGAAAGCTGTAATAAATGCTATGTGAGACAAACTGGTAGGTACTTACTATTATACACTATTATACACCTCTACACGAGAGGCGAAGTTATAAAAAAATAACTAATAAAAAAACTTTTTCAATACAAGCTTTTTTTTAAGCCGTGTACTGAAATGTATACGTTTAAGTCATCGCTGACAATGATTTAATTATTTTTTGTTGAATTATTTGGTTTGAAAAAGCTTGCGTGCGAAGTGTCCATAGAAGTAGGTGCCAATTAATTTGATTGGGCAGTGGTTGGTTGGTAAGTAAGAACTTGTCAAAGTATTAACTTTATTACAATTCGCGCGACAAGCTTTTTGAAACCAAATAATTCCACAAAAATAATTAAATCATTGTCAGCGATGTACACGGCGAGTACACGGCTTAAATATATTCCCATTTTACATTGCAGTGCCCTGAAGATGACTTTATGAAAGTCGAAACGTCCGCAAATAATTAATAGTGGTTTCTGTTATCGAACCTAGCTCCAACGAAACGTACAATTTTCTGTAATAATGTCACAAAACTTTCAGAAAACAATTCTTAATTTTTTTTTATTATATTTCCAAATTATATTCCAAATTATACAGGGTGATTCAAAAGTACTTTGACAAATTTCAAGAAGTGATTCCTCACAATATTCTAATATGAATTGTCTAAATAAATATATGCCCGGAAAGGCTTCGTTTCCAAGAAACATGATGTTAAAGTTTTATTTTAGTTTTTTTCTTTTTTGAAGATTCATAACTTTTTGAGTGTACTTCTAGCACATTTTTCAGTAAAAAAAACAATTTCTCTATCACATCTACGTAAAAAAGCTACCCTTGTTACAAGTCGCTATAAGCAACCGTTTTCTAGATATTTGGATTTCAATTCGATTATTTGATAATCGATGCGTGTTGAAGTTATTACCATTATTTTGCATTTTCCACAAGAATGCTTAGGAAATGAATTTGACGTTTAAGTAAGTAGTTTCATTCTATTTATTATTTCTCGTTTGAAATAGTTATGTTTGTATCAAAGGTGCAAAATCTGTATTTGTTTTAATAAAATTTTCAAGAAATATCAACATTTTATTTCAAGAAATTTTGAATATGTAGAATAAAATAATATAAAGGAAACTAAATTGTATTCAAATAAATTGTTCAAAGTGTTCACCTTCAGCAAAGATACAGGCATTGAGTCTTCTAGTCATTGAATCTCGTACACGCTCAAAAATTATTGGTGTGTTTCTTATTGTTTCACAGGCGTCTACTATTCGGGTTCTTAGATCTTCCTCGTTCGCTACTGGAGTTTCATAAACTAGTGACTTCAAATGTCCCCAAAAATAAATCTAGCGGGTTTAGATCTGGGGACCTTGGTGCCCACGCCTGGTTAGATTCTTCTACACCCCTACCGATCCATAGATTTGGCTAGACAGTGTTAAGGAATTCCCTGGCTACAATGCTAAAATGGGCCATCATGCATAAACCACATGCGGATACGAATTTCTAATGGTACATTCTGAAGTAGTCCCGGCAATTCATTTTCTAAAAAGTTGCGCCATTCAGTCGAAACGGAAGAAAGGAAGGACCTATCAAGTAATTATTCAATTATTGCCGCCCATAAATTTACAGAAAATTGGTACTGATAATGTCTTTCACTAACTGCGTGCAGATTTTCCAAAGCCCAAACATAGTTGTTATGAAAGTTTGTGATAGCATTTCGGGAGAAGTTTGCCCCGTCCGTGAAGAGTACATATCTTAAAAATGGAGGATTTCCAGCCAATTTTCTCAAAAACCACTTACACATAGTAATGCGTTGGGGAAAGTCTCGTGGCAAAAGAGCTTGTTCCCTTGGAATATGGTAGGGATTAAATTGTTGATCGTGGATAATTCTCCAAACTGTGGACTGAGTAGAATTGAGAGCTTCAGCGATTATTCTTGTACTTGTTTCTGGATTCTCCTCAAAAGCGTTCAAAACAGCTTCTTCTAATTCTGGGGTTCGGACTGCTCATGGTCTTCCAATAATATCAGCTGTCCTCTTAAAGCTACCTGTTTCTGCCAAACGACGGTGGAGACTGGTAAATGTTGGAGCTGAAGGCAGTACTCGATTAGAAAATCGCTCCTGGTAAATACGTTTTGCTTCGCGCGCATTGCCATCCTCAAGGCCATAAACGAAATGCATATCAGCTAAATCAGCATTATTGTAAAAATAATCCATTTTTTCAAAATTAGTGTTTTAAAAATTACAGAAACTTCAACAAAACAACAAAACGTTTAACTGTCACATAATATGTAATTACCAAAACTACTTACTTAAACGTCAAATTCATTTCCTAAGAATTTTTGTGAAAAATGCAAAATAATGGTAATAACTGCAACACACATCGATTGTCAAATAATCGACTTGAAATTTTCAAGTGCAAATATCTAGAAAACAGTTGCTTACAGCGACTTGTAACAAGGGTAGCTTTTCCGCGTAGATATGATAGAGGAATTGATATTTTCACTGAAAAAGGTTCTAGAAATACGCTCAAAATAGTAATGGCTCTTAAAAAAATAAAAATACGTGTAGGTGGCGCCTTCTACGAGTGAGAGCAATAATAACATCAGGTTCGAATTCGACACCTCAGAAAACCTCTTAATACCAATTTTTGTTCAATTGAGGTCGGTATTTCGAAAGTTGTAAAAAAACGAAAATAAAAATTACACTTTAACACCCTGTATCTTGGAAACGAAGCGTTTCCGGACAAATATTTATGTGGACAATTCATATTAGAATATTGTGAGGAATCACCTCCTGAAGTTTGTCAAAGTACTTTTGACTCGCCCTGTATATTTTTGTCATCAATCAAACATATTTAGAATTCCAGAAATATAATATAACATCAATGTATTACTTCGCAAATTCGCATTTCGATCCTAGTAACTATGTATTTGGAATTATACACAAAAATGCCTATTTTTCTTGGAGTAAGAAACCAGTTCATGCGTGACCCACAGAGAACCACTAGTAGTAGGTCAAAAATTCTTAGAATGCCCCGTTTAAGGGTAAATTTGGGACCCACAATGTGAAGAAATATGACGGGATTGAAATTTCAGATTTTTTCCGAGACTACTGACTACTACTTAAATCTGTATCTATTCTTAAAATATTGAATTATATCCAAATTGGGATTTTGTGTGTTTTGAAATTGATGAATTTTTTTGGCATATTATTCCTTCATTTGAAAATCAAAAGTAGAAAACGAAGTATTTGTTTCAGTTATAATATGTTGATGATCTCCTCATTTGCTACAGAAGTCAAATCCGTTATGGATGTGTAGGCTATGATTGTCCTCAGGGTGATCCTGACAGGCGGGGATATAAGGGGGGGTAATAGGTGCAATCCCCCCCCCCCCCCTGACGCACGACCAAAGCACTTTTTTAAAACAATTTCAAAAATTTGAAATCGTCATTGGGACACCACTATTCACTAGAGTCGTTATTAACGCTTAATGCATCACTACTACAATAAAAAAATGGTTATGTGCGTCGGGTCCGCGTGATACTTTGAAATCAGTGTTTTTTGACATTGAAACCAGTCGTGAGGTATGATAAATCGATATGGTCATCATCAGTCATCCAACATCCAATACGGGATGTGCGCAAGGCAGCGACCGTAGCGAAACGATGACCGACGCGACGGTGTAATCCGAATTCCTAATTTGATTACACTTACGAGTCTCTTGATGAGACGACTGTCTGGACAAGTCAATAGTCAATCGAAGTTGGTTGGTTGGTTGAAAGCTGACGAGCCAGAGACAGGGTTGGCACTTGGCTTCCCTTGACACTGCGACCAGCTAGGGTCTATTGTATCACTCTGTCGTCAGTGGTTCCTCATTCAAACAGGTTTGTGCCTTCAATTAGGTTTAGAAGCCTGTTGATGAGGTTCTTCGGATTCATGCCTGTTTCCGGGCTGATCTCTCCAAAGGTTCTGTGTCGCCTACTACTTAGGGCGTCACAGTCGAAGATAATATGAGAGGCTGTTTCCTCCTCTTCATCACATAGCCTGCACTCCTCGGTTTCCCTGCGTACTCCCATGGTGTTAAGGTGTTTTCTTAGGTCGCAGTGTTCAGTCAACAGACCTATTATTATACGAGCCTTCGTTCTGTTCAGGTTCAGAAGGTCAGCCGTCAGGGTCAAGTGGTATTATGTAATCCCTTCTTGGCCTTACCCCATGTATGCCTGCTCCCGTTCCTTCAACTGTGTTTGAACCGTCTGTATACCAGACTATGTCCGCAGTTGATTGTGATTCTATACTCGGGGCCCATCCAGATCCATCAATTCGTGTTTCGAATGGTTTTTCGAGTGAGTATAGGGGTTGCATGTAGTCTGAAATCATTTCAAGTTCTTCGATGTTGATTACATGAGTGATTCTGGTATGTCCAGTTGTTCGGATTCTCCAGTTTCTTGTTTGTTTCAGCCTGTATGCACTCATCCTAGCCTCTCCAATGACATGTAAGTCAAGGGGTTCGAGGTTTAGGATGATTTCCATTGCAGCTGTTGGAGTCCTATTCATTGCACCCGTGATACAGAGACAGGCAAGCCTCTGGATTTTCCCAAGGTTGGTTTTTGCCTGTCTTTGGTTCGTTTTTGGCCACCATAAGAGTGAGCCATAAGTTACTCTCGGTCTTATTACCGCTGTGTAAAGCCAGTGCAATCGCAGTTGGTTAACTAATCAATTAATCCCAATATCATCCCAGATTCGAACATTCAACTACATGGAAATAGTGTTTTTTACGGCTACTATATTTTTGTTGAAATACCAGAATACCAGCATATAATTAAGTGAATTTGTGTAAGTACCTAAAACTACTAACTACTGAAAGTTAATATATATTATATAATATATATAATTACGAATATGTAAATAATAAACATATTTCATATTTTTCAGAAAAACATGAGTAAGAGACAGGCATTTTTACTCGGAAATTTGAAACGTGAAAAATCTAAAGTACCTAGGTGACAATCAAACGCTAACTACAATTACATCGCAAGAAGCAATTCACATTTGCAAGAAAATCTAAATCCAGAAAAATAATTGAAAGACTTGCTCAGTAAAAACGTCGTCTGGATTTTGTACTTCAATAGATTATGTTCAGTGAAAGTTTTATATTATGTTTATATTTAAGGAGTAAATTTTGTTTCTTAAATAAATGTTACATGTTGATTTAGCGGATTTCTATACTATGATTGTAGATTGTATGGGGGTCGATATGGCTGTTCAGCCTCTCTATGCCTCGACCTATAAGATCTTCTGAACATTACCCTTCATCTATTCGAGGCCCAGGATTCCAACACTCCTTAGGAAGTTTATCAGTTTCCTGGGAGCAAGGTTCCTGATGTCTGAGGGCGTTATCAAAATCCCTTCAAGGAACTTGGCAGTCGCAAAGCAGGTGTCCTGCAGTTTCAGCAGAGTTCTCGCAGTTACGGCACAGTTCACTGATTCTTTTGAGGTGATACCTCAGAGGACAATGACCAGTGAGCAATCCCGTTACCAGTTTCGAGTCTTTCTTGACCAACTCAAGAAGCTGTTTAGCTTTCCTTGGCGAAGGGCTCAGAAGCCATTTCGCTTGTCTTTGTCCTAGAACGTTATTCCAGTGGTTTTTAATTTGGTCAGTTTCCCAGCGCCGAAACTTCTTCAATGTGGGCTTCAGAGAGATCACAGAAGGGTTCTGGGCCAGAAAATTGAGTGGTGGGCCCTTCCTTGGCAAAGCTGTCTGCTTCTTCATTGCCTTTGATTCCCTTGTGACCTGGTACCCTCATCAGGGTAACCTGATTGTTCGTAGCCAGTTGTCTTAGGGAGAGTTTTTGCAGTCCCAAGTCAGGCTAGACTCACAAGTATGTGACTGTAGAGCTTTTAATGATGCTTGGCTATCTGTTACAATATAGATCTTTGCCCCCCTGGAGCCTCTTGCAAGGCATTCTTGGGCGCAAATTATTATAGAACGGATTTCTGCTTGAAAAATTGTTAGGGCTTTGCCTAGGGATTTTGAGAGCCTAATACTAGAAACCGTTACTCTCAATCCAGCCCTACTGTATTAGATACATATAGGTTTTGTTTTATATATGTTTATATTCAATGAATAAATTATTTTATTTTGTTTCTTACATAAATATAACATGTTGATGTAGGCCGCCCCCCCCCCCCGGAAATCCTGGGTGCGCCCTTGATGCTCATATACCTTTTCATGCCCTCACAAAAGCATTTGACTAAAGCGGGTACTGTTCACATGCGAAAAAGGAATTCAGAGCAGAGTGTGAGCGCAGAGAGAAAAGATACGTCAGCGTCAGATAATGTCAAGTAATAATATTTGTTGTTGAAAACACTATAATTATTTGAAATACCTTAATACCTACCTATCATGGATTTTTACATTAACGAACATGCTGTGAGGCAGAATATTATTATTAAAGCTGCAGCTCTATATTATTATTATAGAGTACGCAAGCTTACACGATTTAGAAGATACTGTCCCAATAACTTCAACATGGAACAGATTTTCCTGATTTTCCATTTTCAAAGCGTAACAAAACAAAACCATTCATATTTCAAGGTTATGTACTGGACAAATAACAGCTTTTTCCACGAAATGTTCTAACAATTTGAACTTTTCGCTTATTGACCTTAAAAGGAACTTTCTGTCACTGCAACCAATCAGAATGCGAAACGCTGTAAGCTGAAACGCGAAAAGCTGTCATCTGTAGTCAGCATTATGATATATTACTCAGAAAGCTGCTTTATTATGGTATTCGCGGGCTTCCTGTAGATTTTTTTTAAATCCTATTCATGTGGTAGATCACAGTGTGCTTTTACTAACGGTGTTAAATAAAATTTGGAGGAACTCATACATGGGGTGCCTCAAGGCTCTATCTTGGGACCGACTCTATTCATTTAATACATAAATGAACTTTATTATGTATTTTGCTCAAAAATAGTTTTTTTTTGCAAATGACACAACTTTAATGGATCGTAACAGTGATTTGGAGGAACTGATGGAATCCGCCAAAGACACTTTGGAATTAGCAGGTGAATGGTTTTTCTTCAACAAGCTTTTGCTTAATTCTGAGAAAAACACCAACATATAATTATCTTTCAATACAACTATCATAGTGTCAAGTTGCTCGGTAAAATATATATATATATATATATATATATATATATATAGTTATGTTAGGAAGGACCATTAATATATTTTAAAGATGAAAAAGAAATAATTTCTTAAATAAACCACAAAAATAATAAATACTTAATAGTTAGTAGTTCAAGAGAAATTGTTTTAAATTTTTTTTGAGATTCTATTTCCTTTATGAAGCCTCTGTATAACATTGATAGGTAAATATATGCAATTACCATAATGCAATTATTTTCATACATTGTCAAAACGATAACAACCTATAATTGTTTAAAATACAACAAAAAAGTCTAGATTTACAAAATCATTCTGAATTAAATGTGATCAACAAAATTATAAGCTTGAAACATACAGTATATTAAATTGTATCTAACTGAAAATAGCCAATGGGAGAATAAGAGACTTCTTGATGACAGTAGCCAATCAGGGAACAGATATGGTGAGATAAAAGATTTGAAATTGTGGAAAAGTAAGAACTGAGAAAATAAAATAATTATTATCAAATATTGTATTTAGTTTATAAGAAATGTAAAATATATTAGTTCATAAGTTTTCTCAAATAACACCAAAATAGTGAAAGTTCGACAAGAAAGTGCGCGAGTTTGAAAATTCAAATAAAATGGACAAAACAGAAATGGTATCCAGGGAATAAAAAAACAAAGCGGGAGGAGATTAAAAAAATTTCAGAAGGAAGCCAGGTAGAAAATTTGAGAAAAATAAAATATTTTCACGAATGACAAAGTAGTTTGCCAAAAATAACAAACCAATTCAACTTCTGGATAACTCCGACACAAAATAAATAGCATAAAAGAAGATTACCTTTTTGGACTCCACATAAAAACTTGTCCGAGCTGATTTCGGGGATTTTGGATGGTTCCTTTGCATATGGAGAGTCCCTGAGAGGAGTGGATGAAGCAGGATTTCAGATTATTGGCAGGTATTGCATCAGCGACAGTTCCAGCTTTAGGTATAAACTCTTTTAGTGCATATCACAAACCGAATCACTTTACAACGTAACTCGTATATCTGAAGAACTCTATTTTATTTTGGTATTGAACTATAAAAGAATTCTTCCAACCCAAAAGAAAAAGTGAGGTTATGTTTACGGTATCCATCACTGTTTTTCATTATTTTCTATGAAAATTTGTCAATTGACCATAGTTTTAAGTCATCTATCGCAGGCCAGGTTAATATAAGTTTTTCTGAATAAAGGAAATAATTGTTTTTTGATAATTTTTGATTTATTTTCCACAATGACATGCTAATATTTCACCTATAAACACTGAACTGAAATAGTTCAAGTGACATCAAGACAGGCAGTGGCTCTGTTGCCAGTACCGACTCCTGAGGCGAAGGCATACCAACTGAGTTTAGTCGTGGTACGAAAGGGTTATAACAATTGGCAGTAACGTGGCGAGAAAACAGTAACGTTAGCTGGTAATTATTATTTCATAACAATTTGCTATTATCATATCACAATATAACAATTGGCTTCCCATCGCGGAGCTGAATTGCCTACATAAGTATTAGAGGTATATCAAAATCGAAATCAAAATATTTATACAGGAAGAAAATATTTGTGGGGCAATAACAATAACGTGGGGAAAAATTAACAACAATTATTATTTAAAAGCTATTATTATTTCATAACAATTTGGCTCCCAACGCGAAGCGAAAATAATTAGCTATCTACATTTCATAGCAATTTGGTGCCCAACGGGGTGCGAAAATATTTATAAAAATAATAATAATAAATTAAATAATTAACAAAATTCATTTTATGAAAATTATCATATCATAACAAAATTAAATAATAATAATAATAAAATTGATATACCTATCATAACAATTGACTTCCAACGCGGGGTAAAAACACCTATTAGTATTTCATAAAATATATATATATATATATATATATATATATATATATATATATATATATACATATATATAATTTATATAAATTGGAATAAATAATTAGTGCTACGTTTTTTACTTGTAGAATTTAGTTGGTATTGATATTCTTAGGTCCAGCTACTTTGACCTATTGAATCATTTTGTGAGGCAATTCAAGTCACTCAAATAAAAAAATATTTTCCAACAAAGGATAATTAGCAGGAGCGGGCTACAGAGATCACTGTCGTGCTCTCTTCATTCGGCTTCTCTTCTTGAAATACATAAAAACAGAGCGGATTATGGTTACCAATTACAGGCTTTCAGTGTCTCTGATTTAATTTTTATAACAAACTACCTGAAGCAATAAGAAGGACGAATTTCTACAGTTTCAAAAAAAAACTTAAATCTTTTCTACTGAAGAACTGTTTTTACTCGGACAATTAGTTTCTCATCTATGCATTCACGAACGGGGATTTGTGAAGAAATTAAACCGACGAAAAACGGAACAGAAAAGCAAGAAATAAAATGAACCTCTCAGTCTTGATAACCAAGCTCCTAAACTTATGTAAGTAACAAATTTTGAGTTGGCGCCAAACAAACAAGCAATTGAGTTAGGAGATGCGCGGTGACACTTTGATAAGTTTTTTGAAGTAATTTAATGATCTTCGTTGTTTGTTTGGCGCCGACTCAAAATCAGTTTAGATTTATGGGCTTGGTTATTAAGACTAAGAAGGTTAATTTTATTTTTTCTTTTCTGTTCCGTTTTTCGTCGGTTTAATTTTTTGTTGAAAAGTTTTTATTCTTAAATTTTTTGTGACTGAAATCTACTAATTACTACCGAAATTATTTTTATTACTTTCAAAATACTTACCCACCTTACTTCAACTAATAACAGTTCAATAATATGATTATCTACTTTAATTATTCATTGTTATATAATATGAATTATTTTGGTAGTTCTGGTTAGTTTATTTCATCACTTTGTATATAATTCCATGCTTCCATAGAATGTAATTATTGTGATGGATGTAGGAGAACAAAAATAATGACAATAGCAATCTGTCAATGTCAACTACATATGTGTGCCAATGTTCACAAGTGAAAAATCAATCATCCCCTATTTTCTACCCATAGGGGTGGATTATTTCTCCCAATTTCGAATATGATCAACTATGAGGTATACACTATCTAATAATAAAAGAATCATTCCAATCGGACAACCCAGTACAAAGTTATGCCTGATAGAATCGGTTAACGAACCAAATTTCAGAGGGTGAACGATCAATATCCTCCAATTTGCTACCCTTAGGGGTTTCTTTGCAAATTCAAATGGGACCAACTTCGAAGTACACCCTATTCAACGGGAAAAAATCATCGAAATCCAAGTACTCTATAAAAAGTTATGCGTGGTCATAGATTTAAAAAAAATATACGCGTCGAATAGAGAACCTCCTTCTTTTTGATTTCGTCGGTTAAAAAACACTCAACCATTTGGGCTTCGATTCATTTCATTCACGTTGAATTGTGTTTTGTCTTTTGATAAGATAGTTAACCTGGTTATATTTGTGCTTCGATTTATTTTATTCAGATTGGATTGTGTGCTGTTTTGTTATTCATATTGTTAACTCTTAGATATAGGAATACTTTTTATTTTAAAAGACCTGCTACAAATGTATTCAAAATATGTAATGAAGTCAATAAAGTCTACTCTACTCTATGTATTGCTCGTTTGCATGTTGGCTAGTTCACATACATTGTAGATTTCGTTCTTCATTATATTTGTTCTATTGTTCAACTGACGTACCATATCTATCTAGAATAGTGAATAAAATTATTTTTTCTACACCCGTACTATAAATAATACACGTATAAGCCCATAATCCGTTTCATAATGAGATCCATTATGATACAGATTTTTCATAACGATACAGATTTTTAATCAATAGAAACCCATAATTTTTCAATCAAGCATGCTGTGCATTTGACGTTTGTCCTAGATTCCTATCTAATTGTTTTATTTTTCAAAATCAGTAGGTATTAAATTTCCGTAGAATATAGCTAAACTTCGATAATTATATTATCAAAATGTCTGATATCAGCGATATAGAAGAATTACCATCGACTCCTCCACACATATCGGAGAAAGCAGAAAAGGCAGTACAAAATATTTTACCCCAAAAATGTAAGAAAGTTTACGAAAAACTATATCAACGGTTTATGGGCTGGAGAAATACAAATAATATTTCGACATTCTCCGAAAATGTTTTGATTGATTATTTTCAAGAATTGATGGAAATGTAACGTAAATAAACTTAACTTGGTTTTAATAATTTATTTCACACTTAAATCTACAACTTAATTTATATTACGCCACTGTATAGCTCGATCGTATGGGCTCGTTCAGACTGTCCGACTCCACTTGAGGGTTGCCTATTTATCTCCGATACAGCATTCTCGATGTTTCGAATTCTGGCAGTTGGCGACCGGCATGTTCCAATTGTTTCCAATATTGACCGTTGTTTTCCGCGGCAGAGCGACTGGATGGTTCTCGAATATCTCCGGGGATGATCTCATCGTTGTCGATGGCAACGCGTGAGGCGACAGGTCCGGCCTAGGTTCGTTACATTGCCCCCTTCTTAAAGACATTTCGTCCCGAAATTTCATCCTTGGAGTGTGACGATATCTGCATGACTCCCCATATCTGCACCGTGAAGTTCGATGGAAGTAACACTCCACGGTCTTCATGATCGGTCGTGGAAGAGGGTTACAGCAAACCAAAATCTTGACGCCGCTGGATCTGAATATCGCCTCCAGCATACTTCTTATGACTCTCCAGTCCAACCCATCAATACCACAGGATAATTTTGGAATTGCTAGATCCACCAGATTCTGGTCCACCATAGTATCTCTTAGTTTGGTGAGACTCTTCCAGACATCTTCATAGGACGGTTTATCTTGGGAATGCCTCTTGGTAACTAGGTAGTAGATGTTTCTCTGGCCTTTCTTCAACTGTAGCACCCCACCAACTTCTGGATTCTGCTCCCACAGTGTTTGGAGTTGACCAAATTTCTTGGAGAACACTACGGCGATGCCCCTGGACATTCGGAGATCTTCTGCCACACAGTGCGCTAGTGCGTAGTCAGCAGGCACCTCGAAAGGTCTCGTGACTCCTCTCTAGTAACCCCATGTAGAACTTTCTGCCCGTTTGAATACAAGGACATAAACTTCTCGAACGTCATATCATCCTCCGGTGGCTTTGAGGGTGCGAACTTGGTCATGGTTTCCAGCGTAAGGGGCCAACCTGTTGAAATGGACGACCCTTGGTTTCCCTCGGGGTGGCTTATGGATTCGGTACACAAGGTCGTTTATCCTTTTCACGATTTTATACGGGCCTTCCCACGAGTTCCGCAACTTTGGTGATAGTCCACGACGACGTTTGGGGTTGTACAGCCAAACCAGGTCATCAACCTTAAATCCTCCAGCGTCGGCCTTGATGTCATAGGTCTTCTTCATTTTATCGCTGGCACTCTGGATGTTCAACCGGACTCGTTCGTGGATGTCGTCCATTCTCTGCCGAAGTTTGCTGACGTAGTCCTCTCCCGCAGTGTCTTGTCCTGGCGGTATCCCAAACTTCAGGTCACAAGGCAGTCGCAGTTCTCGGCCCATTATAAGTTTGGTGACGTAGTCCCCGCCCGCCTTGTGTACTGCGGATCGATAGGCCATCAGGAACAAATGAAGATACTGGTCCCAGTCTTTTTGATGGTCAGAGACAACCTTGGACAAGTGGCGGTTGATCGTCCTGTTCATCCGTTCCACCATTCCATCGGACTGCGGATGTAGGGCCGTGGTTCTTGTCTTGCGGATGTTCAGCAGTAGACATATTCCTTGGAAAAGGTTGGATTCGAAATTTCTGCCTTGATCCGAGTGCAGCTCCATTGGAATACCGAATCGACATATCCATTCTTTCACCAAGACGTCGGCGACGGTGATGGCTTCCTGGTTGGGCAGGGCATAGGCTTCCGCCCACTTACTGAAGTAGTCCATTGCCACAAGGATGTATTTATTCCCGTGGTCGGATACGGGAAACGGGCCGGCGATGTCAATGGCGATTCTCTCGAACGGGCTGCCTACGTTGTACTGACGCATCGGGGCCTTGGGTCGTATCCGAGGTCCATTGCTAGCAGCGCATACAGCGCACTTCCTGCACCAGTCCTGGACGTCAGCTTGACAATTGGCCCAGTAAAACCGTTGCCTCACTTTCTGCAGGGTCTTCGTCACTCCCAGATGTCCTCCGGCGACTCCATCATGGATTTCCCGCAGCACTTCCTCTCTTCTGTTCCTGGGAACAATTATTTGGCGTCTGTCTTCCCCACCAATATCGGCCTCCAACACACGTTTCAGGATCCCATTGTCCAGAATAAGAGAGTTCCATTGTGCCCAATAGGACTTAACAGCCGGCGAGTAACCTGCGACTTCCTGCCATGATGGTCTTCGATTGCCCTTCTTCCAGCTGACGACTAAGCCAAGGTCGGGGTCTCTCTCTTGGTCTTTCTGGATCTTGCTGTCATTCCAGTTGTCATCCATTGCCGCGGTTCTACAAAGTATTGCTTCTTTCTCTTCTGCTCGTCGGCAATGTGAGCAATCATCTGGACATGGTCTTCGCGACAAGGCATCTGCATTCTTATGGCTAGTTCCGGCTCGATGTTCGATCTCGAAATCGAATTCTTGGAGTCTCTCGATCCAACGTGCTACTTGACCCTCAGGATTTTTGAACTGTAAGAGCCATTTGAGAGCTGCATGGTCAGTTCTCAACAGGAATCTTCTTCCATACACGTACTTGTAGAAGTGTTCCACTCCCTTTACAACAGCTAACAGCTCTCGCCTGGTGACACAGTAATTGCGCTCTGGTTTGCTAAGCGTCTTGCTGAAATAACCAATGACCTTCTCCTGTCCCTCCTGGATCTGAGATAGGACAGCTCCAAGTCCCACGTTGCTGGCGTCCGTATCCAAAATGAATTTCCCTTTGGGTAGGGGATAGCTCAGTATAGGTGCGTTGATCAAAGCTCCTTTCAGCTTCCTGAATGAGTCTTGACATTCTTCGGACCACTGGAACTTTGTTTGGCCTTCCGTGAGCTTGGTCAGTGGTTTAGCGATGTTGGCGAATCCCAGCACATATCGGTGATAGTATGTGCCTAAACCAAGGAAACTTCGAAGTTGGTGAATGTCTTTTGAAATGGGCCAATCCTTAACAGCTTTGATCTTCTGGTCATCCACTGCTACTCCTTCCCCAGAGACAACGTGGCCGAGGTATCGTACTTCTTTTTGGAACAGATGGCATTTCTCAGGGCTCAGCTTCAATCCGGAGTTCCTCAGTCGCAGGAATACTTCCTCCAAGTTTTTCACGTGGTCCTCAAACGATCTGCCGACCACAATTATGTCGTCGAGATACACTAGACACGTGTTCCATGAGAGTCCCTTCAGTACTGTTTCCATCAATCTTTCGAATGTGGCGGGAGCATTACACAGCCCGAATGGCATAACGGTGAACTGCCACAATCCTGAGCCGATGGTAAAAGCAGTCTTTTCTCGATCTTCCTGAGCCAGTTCTACTTGCCAGTATCCACTCTTCAGATCAAGGGTCGAGAAAATCGTGGAACCAGCCAACGTGTCTAGGGTGTCATCTATTCTCGGGAGAGGGTAACTGTCCTTCTTCGTGACATTATTAAGTTGGCGATAGTCTACACAAAAGCGTGTCGATCCATCCTTTTTCTTCACCAGTACGACTGGAGAGGACCAGGGACTGTCAGATGGTTCGATAACTCCTTCTTTTCCCATATCGCTGACTATTTTGTCAGCCTCTTCCTTCTTGGCAAGAGGAAGTCTTCTTGCTGATTGCCGGATCGGCCGAGCACCTCAGTATCAATTTTGTGCTGGACCACATTAGTTCGACCCCTTTCCTTGTCCGGTATCGAAGATGTCTTGGTACTTTTGACTAAATCTCTTAGTTTGGGCTGTTGAGCTGGTTTTATGTCTTTGGAAGAGATGGCAACTAATTTTTCTAGTTCTGTGGGCAAGTTGTTGGGTTGGCTAATCGTACCTCGTACGCCCCGGATCACAGATGAAACTGACGAGCAGTGCCCCAAAATTGTTCCTTTCTTCAAGGTCACTGGGAAATAATTGACATTCATGACCCTTACCGGCACAAATTTGTCAGCACGCAACAAGGTCTTCCCTAGTGCAATCCCTCGTCCAATTTTCTCATCATGAAGTTTGGGCTCGAACATCACCACGTCTCCACTGCTCGCACTCCCGTCCAGGCGAGCCTCCAGAATGGTTTCAGCCCTCTCCGGTACGCTTACATCTTCAGCCAACAGCACACGGATCAACTCCTCACTCCTCCCATGAAGCACCAGCTCTTCTCCGTTGACACGTAGGACGCCGTCTTTGAAATCCAATTCAAACCCTCTGGAATTCATGATGTCCATTCCGATGATTGCATCGTCTTCGATGTCCGCTACAAGTGCCTGATGTTTCACTTTAGTGCTGCCCAAAATTATTTCAATCGGTAGCTCGCCATATACAGTAGCTGGCTCCCCTGTTGCTGTGCGTAGCTTCCAAGTTGTCGGTTCAATCCGTTCCGGTGTTCTGGCAAAGGAAGGCCCGAAAATTGTCCTAGTCGCACCTGTATCTAGCAGCATGGTGCAAGGCTCGTTATTGATGAGACCGTCTACGAAGACACCTTTGTTCTGTCGTTGAAGGATAGCGACATATGCGTTGTTAACCGGGGCTTGCCGGACACATGCCGACGATTGCCCCTTCTCGTCGACCTTCTTTAGTTTTCCTGCATCGGAGTCGATGAATGTTGGACATTTGCTACGCACATGTCCAATTTTGCCACAATTCCAGCATCTTATCTGTCTTTTCTCAGGCAACACTTCCTTAATCACTATTCTTATGGCAGCTTCCAAGTTAGCAGGCTCCTGTGAGTCTTCCTCAATCGTTCGAACTTTATTTTGGCTTTCGCAGCATTGTTTTGCTGCTTCGAATTCCAAAGCGCGTGCCAGTGCGTCTACGAGGTGTGTTGGACGAGCTGATATCAACGCTTGTCTGATTTCTTGGTCACGGAGTCCATCCAAGAATGCCTGAACCGCTAATCGCTCCATTACATTTTCCGGTGTGGCTGGATATCCGAGACGAACCAAGCGTGCAATGTCAGCTTCGAATTCTCGTAAGGATTCGCCCGATTTCTGGCAGCGATTTTTCAGTTGGGAGTGGTATACGTGTTCCAAATGGGCCTGGCCATATCGTAATTCTAGATGTTTAATCAGCTGATCATAGTCCTCCTGTTCTTGGGCGGTGAGAGTTTGTAGAATATTTGTCGCTTCTCCACGTAATGCAAGTGTCAGTGCTACAGCTCTTTCCCCTGCATTCCATCCGTTTGCTTTGGCCGCTGCTTCAAACTGCCGGCGGTAATTTGCCCATGGAGTTTTTCCGTCGAACTGAGGCGGCTTCATGAAAAGCTTCCCTATTTCTGAAATGACCTTGACATCTTTTATACCCTCTTGAACTTTATCCAAGTTCAAACTCAAGCCCAGCATTGCATTTTCGTTAACCATCTCTGTGGAGGGCGCACTATTAATTCGTTTTTCCAGCTTACTGATCGTTTCCTTTATTTTATCTACCTCCGTGTTTATTTGCTCCCTAATTTTATCTATCTCTGTCTCAACGGTTCCCATTTTTCTTCTAGAAAATTAGCCACACCACACAATTCTTTTTTTAGGCCTTCTGTGTTTTCCAGGAACTTCTCTTCCAGGCTTCTTGCATTTTCTTCCAGGCTTCTTGAATTTTCTAGAAGCTTCTCTTCCAGATTTCTAGAATTTTCTTCCAAAGTCCTCGAATTTTGTTGCAGCTCTTCTTTCAAGGATTCTATTATCGGACTCAAATCACCTCCGGGAACTTCGAATAAAAATGTTTTGGGGTCCTCACCTTCTTGTATAAGTCCTTCTGCAAGTCTTTCCTGGAGTACTTGCTTTTTACCCGTTGTTTCCAGTTCCCTTTCCTCCAATTCCTGTTTCAATTCCGCTACCTTCAAATCCGCAAGGCGCACTTTTCTTGAACACATTTTGTCTTTGACGAGGTATCAGTCTGTTTCACACGAAAAGTTTATCAGTTTGTTAAAAATTCACTTCCGAATTCTTTTCCACGGCCACCAGTCTATTGTCTGTTTCACGCGAAGAGTTTATATTCCCACCAATTGTGTCGTAAATAAACTTAACTTGGTTTTAATAATTCATTTCACACTTAAATCTAGAACTTAATTTATATTACGCCACTGTATAGCTCGATCGTATGGGCTCGTTCAGACTGTCCGACTCCACTTGAGGGTTGCCTATTTATCTCCGATACAGCATTCTCGATGTTTCGAATTCTGGCAGTTGGCGACCGGCATGTTCCAATTGTTTCCAATATTGACCGTTGTTTTTCGCGGCAGAGCGACTGGATGGTTCTCGAATATCTCCGGGGATGATCTCATCGTTGTCGATGGCAACGCGTGAGGCGACAGGTCCGGCCTAGGTTCGTTACAGAAACTATGAAATCATCTAGTACATGGACATATTATTCAATAATAAAATCGTTGGTAAATATCAACCATAATAAGACATTTCTAAATATAAGAAGCTACAAGCTTTATTAAAGCGAAAGTCCGAAGGATATGTTGGAAAAAAATCAAAAATATTTTCACCTGAACAAATAAAAACGTTTATCGACGAAGCACCCGATGAAAAGTTTTTATTTATAAAAGTAAGTATCCACCTAACATTGTATTCTTTAAAATTTTGTCATGATTACATTTTCCATTCGACTCATGCATGATATATTTAATTAATGTCGAGAAAACTTGATAAGTTAACTCGTGGCGAAGCGGACTAAGGCGCTAGATTTGAACTATAGACTATAGACTATAGACGCGGGTTCGAAGCTAGCCTAGGTCATCCTGCTTTTTATTTAATTTTTTCTTTTTTTTTTCGTTATTTCTTATTGTTGTATTTTTTTATTCATCTTTTTGTTTTAGGTAGCAATGATTTTTGGAATAATGGGAGCATGTCGAAGGCATGAACTACATGACCTAAAATGTGAAAATGTCAAAGATATGGATGGAATCTTAATTGTTAATGTGGTAGAAACTAAAACAAAAGTACAACGAACATTTACAATTACCGGCAAATACTACGAAATTAGTAAAAAATATATGAATCTACGGCCGAAAATTTGCCCCACTTCTTTTTTCGTTAATTATTTTAATGGAAAATGAAATTAAAAATATTAGAAACAAAAAGAAAATATTTAAATCTGCCTGATCCGAATTTATATACAGGGCATTGTTTTCGAAGGACATCTGCAACCGTATTAGTTGATGGTGGTGATATTACTGCATAAAACGTCATGGTGGCTGGAAATCCAATTCAGTGGCGGAAGGCTACATTAAAGATTCGGTTCAGAATAAAATCAGCATTTCCAATACAATATTGAACTCTATTGAGACTAGCAATAATGAAATAAATGTAAATATTCCTTCCACTTCCAGATCAGTGGGACCTGGAATAAACTTTTCAAACTGCACAATAACTAATCTTAATATTTTCAAGAAATCAGATTAATTACAATTATTATGTTCAATATAAATATAAATAGAATGTTTATAGTTTTCCTATATCCATGGTAATACCCGAGGTAATACCATTAATTACAATTTTGTAGAATTTTTTATAGAAATACGAGTAATTACTGTTATTGTGTTCAATACAAATATGAATATAATATTTATAGTTCTTCATTATTTATCGGGTGTAGAAAAAATAGCGTATGCAACTCTCATGTAATGGTTATTAATACATGATCGTTGCATAATATACTAATATGTATTTTGGTTTTATGTAGATCGCACGAGTAGTGTGGTTTCGAAAATTGTTGTAATTACTCCAGTTGTTCTCTTCGGTATGCAACCCGCAAAACGAGTAGCAATATTACTGGTTACCTTTCTCTCTGAATACAACAAATGCGATCCATCTACTCAATGATAGATTTGAATGTTTAGTATCTTGAACGATGGAAGATTGAGTGACCAAAGTTTATCTTTCAGTCGCAGATTATTCCATATCTGATATGTGAACCTTTTCATATTTTGAAAAAAATCAACATTTTGAAATATTTTCATACTTTATTTTATTAAAACATGATGTTATATAGGGTGAGTCAATAGGATGGCTCATTGCTCCTTAATATATCACTATTTCGATTTCTTATATTTTTTTTGTCAAAGGGACCATCTAAGACCACCTTCCAAAATGATTTTCATACATATAGGGTGCTTCATTGATGCGTGGCTAACCAAAGTTGTTCTTTATCAAATGAAACACCCGGTATATTTTTATATATTCCGATCGGCCGTTCATTGGCTGCTCAACGATTTTTTCAATTCTGAATTCCATTGCGGCGTTGCCGAGTTATTCAAAAGAAATCTATTTTGTAGACGTCTTTTCGAAAAATTACCTATTTCACATTTCGAAATATTTAGTAAAGATAATTGGGGAATCGTTGGTCGATATGATGATGTTCAAGAATTTGGAATAAATTGTACAGAATGTTCGATACAACAACACTAACTTAGCCATTTTCATACATCAGTATTTTGATTTTTTTCAAATGGAACACCCTGTGTATTTTCATTTAAATCAACTCCTTTTTAATAACTCTACACTTTTCATTCTTCATGTCATGTACCTAAAACAACTCGTTTCCGAGATATTGTACATCCAAAAGATGGATATTTTTCCACAGAAAATATTGACAATTTTCAACTTTGGTATCACATTTGGAATTAAACTTTGCATAAAAATCATATTTATTCGAATCTAACAGAAACTAACAATAATTAATGCAGCAAATGTTCAATGTGCCTGCCATTTTCGCCAATACACACTCTCAATCTGTTTCGGAAATTAGTATCCACATGTGCCAGCATGTCCTCTGAAATTTCCCAGAAATCAGTACGAATTCTTGCTTTCATATTTTCAGGAGTTGTAGGCGGAGTTTGATAGACAACCCATTTAATGTATCCCCATAGAAAAAAATCAGTTTTTGTAAGGTCCGGTGACCTTGGAGGCCACTGAACTGGCCCTCCTCTACCTATCCATTTTTCACGAAATTCGTTATCAATGTATTCCCGCACATCAGTGTGGTAATGTGCAGGCGCGCCATCTTGTTGTAGCCACATTCTCTGCCTTATTGCCAATGGAATATCATCTAATAAATTTGATAACTGACTTCGCAGAAATCTTAGATATTTTCTTCCATTGAGATGACCGTTGAAAAAAGGGCCCAATTACACGCCGTCCAATGATACCTCCCCAAACATTCAGTGACCAACGTTGGTAATTGACACATCTAACAAAATGAGGATTTTCAGTTGCATAATAGTGCATATTATGCCGATTCACATGGCCATTGTTGTGAAACGTGGCTTCGTCCGAAAATAGAGCATACTCAAACAAATCAGGGTCTTGGTTGATTTTATCTACACCCCATTGACAAAACCGCATTCGCTTTGGAAAATCTCTTTCAGTCAGCTCCTGCATTAACTGCATATGATATGGATGGTAATTGCTTTTTCTCACCATCCGAGAAACACTACTTTGAGATATTCCCAACTCCCTACTCAAAATACGCTCACATGGGGATTCTCGGTAATATGCAATGCAACATCAAGAGTATTTTCATAATTCGTTACAGGACGAGCTCGTTAAAACTTTTTGTAAAATACTTTTCCGGTTTCCTCAAATCTTGTTTTGAGGTCTCGAAATGCTCTCTGGTCTGGATGTCTTTCTCTCAGGAAACTTTTGTTCGTATAATCTAGATGCAAGTAAGAAGTTGCCATCACTTTCCTCAAAGCACACACCATTTTAACCATGTCCTCTAAACGATAATTCATAATGCCTCAATAATTTTTTACACAACTGGATTGTAGTTTGACAGTTACCTCTATTTACAAATTCCGATAGTCATTTTTCAGCGGTAGTCATGGATAACTAAACTAGAAAAAATAGTTACATTTGAAAATTTCTTTTGCTTTGCTAGTTATTCATGGGTTGCCAAGAATGCTTTTGAAGATGGAAAAAAATAATTGAAACATCATTCAGTATCAGTATTTTCTATGAACAAACATGTAGATAAAAAAATCTATGGAATTGTTGATTAGATATTGAACATTTCCTTTAAACCAGAATAACTCGGAAACGAGTTGTTTTAGGTACAAGACATGAAGAATGAAAAGTGTAGAGTTATTGAAAAGGAGTTGATTCAAATGAAAATAAACAGGGAGTTCCATTTGAAAAAATCAAAATACCGATGTTTGAAAATGGCTTTGTGTTGTTTGTGTTGTTGTATCGAACATCCTGTACAATTTATTCCAAATTCTTGGTATTCTCAATGAACATCATCATATCGACCAAAGAGTCCCCAATTATCTTAACTAAATATTTCGAAATGTGAAATAGGTAATTTTTCGAAAAGAAGTCTACAAAATAGATTTCTTTTGAATAACTCGGCAACGCCGCAACGGAATTCAAAATTGAAAAAATCGTTGAGCAGCCAATGAAACGGTCGATCGGAATATATGAAAATATACCGGGTGTTTCATTTGAAAAAGAACAACTTTGGTTAGCCACGCATCAATGATGCACCCTGTATGAATGAAAATAATTTAGGAAGGTGGTCTTAGATGGTCCCTTTGACAAAAAAAAATATAAGAAATCGAAATAGTGATACATTAAGGAGCAATGAACCACGGAAATCCTGTTGACTCACCCTGTATGAACAGATTGTTACTTTGTTCCTGTGTTATTATTTCCTGGTACATCGGTAGATTTTTATAATAAATAATTTTCAATCAGTTCAACACAGCGAATGTGATTTTCTTTTCGTGCTATATCCAAACACTTCTGGACTAATACTGGGTTTGCACCTGAATCCAACAAGATTTCTAAACACAAATGATGTCCCCGTCTTGTCGCGAAATACATTGCCGACTGCCCAGCTTGATCACAAAGGTTTATATTTGCACCTTTACTGAGTAGCATCTTGCAAATTTCCGCTTGACCCCAAGAAGCTGCAATATGTAAGGCAGATGCTTCATTATTATCTGTATCCTCCAATCGAGCTTCATTTTCGAGTAGCATTTCGACAACTTTTGGGTGGCCCCATGAAACTGATCGCATCAACGCAGTTTTTCCCTGATCGTCTTTAATATTTGGATTGGCACCTCTTTCAAGTAGAATCTCTACAATTTTTTCATAACCTTTAGTGGCTGCTTTCATCAAAGCAGTGTGTCCATACAAGTCGGTAGAATCCAGTTTTGCACCTTTCCTAATTAGGAAATAGACCACTTCTTCAAAACCTCTATAAGATGCTTTCGCTAAAGCAGTGTTGCCAAATTTGTCCACGATATTAAAATTCGCACCTTTTTTCAGTAGCATATCAACAATTCCTATGTGTCCCCACGAAGCTGCTTTCAACAGTGGTGTGATTCCATAATTGTCTACGATTTCAATATCAGCTCCCCATTCGATGAGCTGTTCAGTACATTCAAGAAATCCTTTTCTCGAAGAATAATGTAGGGCTCCCATTCCATTTTTATTTCTATGATTCACATTGGCTCCTTCTCCTTTCAGCAGCCTAGCTATTTCTAAATTATTTTCCAGAATGCTTGCAATGAAGGGGGTATTTCCGTTTATATCCTCATCATCTATAACAACTCCATGGATATTTATTATTTTCTTAGCCTCTTCAAGGTGGCCATGATATGAGATGGAGTGCAAAATGCTGCAACCTTCATTATTTTTCAAATTCAGGAAACTCGGGTCCATATTGTCCTGAAGAAGAATTTTTACAATTTTATTTTCCTGACTCTCACATGCCAACTGAAAGGCGGTATTGCCTTCATTATCTGTTCCCCATTTATCGAGAGGGACAATACTTGCTAATTTACGAGTCGCAGTTACATTTTTTAATTGCTAGATGGAGCAAACTCATTTTATCCAAGTGAAATGTTACCTGCAAAAAGAGTAGAATATATTTCAATTGACTCCTCAAGTTCAAATATAACATTTTTATGAGAATGATTCAAGGACATATTCGAAGGGAAGTAACAGAAGTGAATTTACATAAAAATGTAAAAGAAATTATTAAAGAAAAGAGTTATAGTTTGGAAACTTCTATTGCCTAAAGGTGAAAATAGAAATATTATTCAAAGGAATATAATTGGATTTCAATTTTTAGTTGATTTTCGAAGATATATCTTCTAGGATGGCTTTCAATGAGGAATATTTATATATATATATATATATATTTATATATATATATATATAGATATATATATATAGATATATATATATATATATATATATATATATATATATATATATATATATATATTGATATGTTGTATATGATTGTTAGTAAGCTTTTTTTTATTTTTATTTATTTAAATTTTTGTGACATATACTAATCATAACAAGAGAAAACTCCGGCTATGATGCTTGTTACCCTTTTTCCGGTACACTTTACCTCTCTTTTTTTTATCTTTTTTTAGCTCAGCCGGTACGCCTATGTAGAGATGATTCTCCCAATCTCAGGAGGATTGCAACTGAGCCATCTAGTTGTTTTCTTGATGTTGATATACTGTTTATGTAAGAAAGATTGATTGCAAAATGATCAAATAATAAATGATGAGTCCAAAACTAGTAAGATAGTTGTTTTGTATTGATTACTCAAAACAACCTATGCTTGCGATATCTATCTTATTCTAGTAATACTTTTCAACCAATCAAAATTGAAAACATTGAATTTGCTTGCTCACGCGCAATAATAGAAATGTTCCAAAATAAATATTTATAGGTTATTCTCAGTCTTTTTGATAAACAGAAGAAGAATATTTTCACTCAAAATAATGTGTTTTTTTGTAATCAAAACCGATGAATATTCCCACTTGATTGAGTTTATGAAGATAAAATACCTGTTATGAGTATTTCTTGCACTCACACAAATCCAGGAATATTCTGTGGTTAGTTTGAAGTGGATGTCTTGCGAAATTCGGCCTCCTTACTGCTAGTAAACTGAAAAATTGGGACTCTAACCTCCATTTCTTGGTAAGTGGTTTCTTTTGCTCCTGATTTGTTACAAAGTTGATTGTATGCATAAATGTCTCTCAAACGCCTCAGTTATAAGCATTTTTCCTTAAAAATGTATCATAGAAATTTACAGTTCTGCTTCATTTTTCATTTTCATTTCTCGAATCCCTTATTTTTCTTTCTCCTTGGTAACCATCACATTTTGTTATCTTTCATTAATTTTCACTATTAGCGCTCTTTTTTAAAACGCATTATTACTCTTTTTCAATTTTTTACCTATTATACTTATGTTATTCACAAATTTGATTTCTACACATAGTACTATTTACAAATATTTGTTCAAAGTTGACATTTTCCATATTTTTCTGCTCAAATTTTATTATTTTGATCATTTAGAAAAAAAATAATATGACATTTGCCTGTCATGTTTCCTTTTGGTTCTAAATTTGTATACAGGATGTTTCTTGCATATAAATTTAATGTTTAGTTGAATTCTGAATATTTATTTCTAAACTTGAATTTGTATATTTTAATAGGTTGTTCCAATTGAATGAATTGATCAAACTGATCACCCTGTACTTCGAAAACCAAGCCGTTTGGGACATATGTTTATACAAACTTTTGACCTGAAATCTTCTTCCCGAAGTTTGTCAACGTACTTAATTATCACCCTGTATATATATATATATATATATGTGTGTGGGAAGTATTTGCTGACTAGTTAGGTACAAAACTAGGGATATTGGGGTAAACAGCAATGAAAAAGAAACTCTTTAAGGTTTATCCAAACTTTCGGAAATATTTATTTCCACCATTAGGGAGAAACTTTGTTGAAGTTGGTTTCAATGATGTTGAACATATTCATCTAACATAGTGATACCAAAGAAAGAAACGTAGACGTACATTAGCGTTGTTTAAAATTATATAAATATAAATGTGTACTCTATGTGTGTGACAAGTGAAACTGACAGGTTAGGAACCTCAACAAAGTTTCTTCCTGATGGTGGAAATAAACATTTCCGAAAGCTTGGATAAACCTTAAAGAGTTTACTTTTTCATTGCTGCTTACCCCAATACCCCTAGTTTTGTATAAATATATATATATATATATATATATATATATATATATATATCCACCATCCGCGGATGGTGGACTCTCTTGGATTCGTAACAAATTTCTCTTTATCTAGTTATTTGTTTTGTGTTACTCTGAACGCACTAGGAGTACGACTATTGGTGTCATGGGTTGGCTCTGCTGGCATCTGTCGGTGACCTATTAATGTGCACGAAATTTCGTGCCATTAAAATTCCACGATATTAGGTCTAAGCTTCGCCGCACAGATTATAGGTGTCACTATCTATAATTTGATGCTTGTCATATATATATATATATATATATATATATATATATATATATATATATATATGTTTCTTCGTAGATTTTCGCGGGTATAACGCGTTGAGATAGTTTCACGTGTTTCCGTCCGCGTTCTGTGTTCTTGGACCTCAAAAGGTCCGATTTCACGACGTTTCGGCAAATTCACATTTGCCATCTTCAGGTGATGTCTAATTCATTCGATTGTTTCGAACTCGCCTGATGTTTTCGTGTTGTGCTCCTCAATTTGTAATGGGGTTAGTCGATTGCGCACGATCATCACGATCGATTTCCTTCGTTCGTGCCCTGTTGCGTATAGAGCCGGAAGACGTCGTTGTTGCCAGATCGCCACCGATGTTGCTCAATTGTGTACGATCGTCACGATCGGTCTCCTTCGTTCGTGTTCGGCTTTGTATGGGGCCGGAAGAGGTCGTGTAGGACGTGCCGTTGCCAGGTCGCCATGGATGCTGCTGGAAGCGTCGATATTCCATCTCCGTTGATGTTTTGTTGTTGATTAATTTGTCAGTGGGTCAAGATAGATCGCCATATGGTTGGTAGTCTTTGACTGTCATTCCCTCTCATATTGTGGTCGTTTTTCGATGGCTTCTCTTGTTGTTTTTGAGTGGAAATTCTCATCATTCGCCAATGTCCGAGTGTCATTAAAGTTAACCTATGCTGTGTCATGTTGTTAGTACATGTTGGAATAGTGACGATGTGGTCTCCTTGTTTCGTATAGAAATCTTGTGTTCCTTTTTGCGGATGTTGATTCTTCTGTCTTTTCACAATTTCCACATGGTATTTCATAGACTCCTTGGCACTCTAGTGGTATACGGTCCTTGGGATTTCGAGGGTAGATTTTATTGTACGGTCTGTTGAAACGTTGTAAGGATATTGTGTCGGTGAAAATTCTACTGATCCTATCCGTTGTACCTTTATGTATGGTAAGAATGTTTTGCCAATCGGTGGTTCCTGAACTCTCGTTGTTTCTTTTGACTCTAGATGCTGCTTTGATAGTTCTCTTGGAGTATCCATTCAACTGGAGGGTGTTTCAATATTATCCAACTCCTCTTTTATGTGGTCGTTGTCCGCCAATCTTCTTGATCGAGTTATTAGTGTCTTCGCCACTGAGTGGATTTGTTGTGGATGGTGATGGGAATTTGCGTTCAATATCGATTGGTGTAGTTTCTGCGATTCTTGTGACCCAGGGTCCCGGGCTTCTAATTTTTATTCTTGGTTGGTTTCTGTTTATGTCGATAGTTTTGATGTCCATGTGGCCAAATCTTCCATGAAAAGGTTTGCGATGACCGGAGATAGCGGTGATCCCATAAATGAAATAGGTATTTCTAATGCAGTGAGTCGCCAAAGTGATTATGTGTTTCTCGGGCTTGTTCTTGTTTCTGTTTATTTGCAGAGCTTCCTGAGTAGGTACCTGTGTGAATAATGATGTAACGTCGAAGCTTACTAGGATGTCATCTGGTTGGATGGTTTGTGACTTCAAAATTTCTATAAAGCGATCCGAATTTCGCACGTATGATTTGACCTTCTCTGCATGAGGTTGCAGTGCTTAAGCGAGATATCTCGCAAGTTGATGTACTGGTGATCCTATAGAACTGACAATCGGCCTGGGACACATAAGCCAGGGACACCTCTCAGTAAGAAGGAAATTGTGTCATTCCAGACAATTTTTTTAAATTCCAGAAAAAAACATTTTCGAGCAGGATTCGAACCCGCGACATCTAGATTGCTAGTCTCACGCTCTACCAACTGGGTTCACATCTGCATTTCGCAATACCGTTTTTTTCCCAGAATTTAATGTTAGTTGTTCAAACATGGAAATGAAATATGGAATGAAACGAATCTACGTGTGTTTGAATGGTCATCAAGAACAATTTTACCTATTGCCGACGTCGATGTTCAGGCACTGATCTCCAGCCACTGAACACGAGATTTCTTGCCAAATGTAATTACAAGGGTGAATTTTTAATGTCTGTGTTATATATATATATATATATATATATATATAAATTAGGATCCTGATGAAGGTATTGCAATATAAAAAGAAATATGAAAATATTACCTTGACATCGCTTAGTCCCTCCTTCAAGTATTTCAGTAAATGCGCGAAGATTTCTTGGAACTCGTTTCGAATGGAGTGTTCAAATAAAAGTTTTTGTTTGTGTCTCTTGGGAAAGGGGGTTAACTCAATTTTTGGGTATTTCAGTATTTCATCTAGTTCATCCAATGAACCGAAAAGTAACGAGTACCCAACAACATTAAGCCCAAACATAAGATCCCTCTTATCCTCTGAAATACATTTTTTCAATCCATTGATAAATGCATCATTAAAATTCTGGAACTCATATCGATTTCCGGAAGTTCCTCCATATTGTATCGATAACTGTAGCTCATCATGACATGAAAAACAGTCCTGTCCAACAAATCCGTAGTGTTCAAAGAATCTACATTTTCACTTATGATGTACTTGATTTTTTCGTAATCATGGTTTGCAACGGCTTTGAAAAGTGGGAGATCTCTGAACAATATCTTATCAAAAAACACACGTATATTTGTAAGCTCCTCTAAATGCAAAAGTTCCAACAAATTATTTACTTTATAGGATTCAAGATATGGAATGCTTTCGTTCTTTCTTCTGACAATATCAACCAGCCACTTTGCAGCTAGGAATTCTGCATATGTTCTATGATTGAAAACTGCCATATTCTGATAACCATCTTGCGTAATTTGAAATTTGAATCCAGTTACTATATAGCATTTTGATGAATATTTTTACTGAATAATTTAACATCTTCACTGAAATTCCCCCAGTCAAACACTTGACACAAAGTATCTCTTTTGAAAAAAATGTACAGGGCTAATTTAGAAATGGTTCTCAATACAAAATCACTATCTTCTTTTGCAAATTCTTTCAATTTTAATTTTACAAACTCTTCATAAAGTACATCAGTTTGATACTCTGAAATAATTTCATGCGATACTAGTAGTTGGGCTAACATTGTGGCTTGTTGTATTATACCAATGAAACTCTTCTCGAATGATCTCGTTATTTTGTCGATAGTTTTCAGTTTGTTTTCTGCTTCCTGTTCATCAATTCCCTCGCACAAAAAAAAGCTTTTGAAAAAATCTTGCATATTTTGTCTATCGATTTCTGTTAGGGACATTGAAAAAACATTAAAAAAACTCTCAAAATTTTCTTTTCAAGACAGTCTGATAACGATCCAAAATCTAACTCCATCATCGCTTGCTCGTTTTATTATTTTCATACATTTATGACTGAAGATTTGTCCATAGTCATCAACCACAACGACCAACTTTCTTCTTCGAAAACAACTTCGAATCAATGGTCCAACAATATCGTGTAATTCTTCTGTTATAATTCTTTCTTGACATTTTATAAAGAAGTTGATCATTCCATTAACAGAACGAACCTGTTCGAAATCTGACATATTTTGTTCTTCCAAATGAATCACATACTCACAGGATTTGAAGTAACTTTGGATAAATAATAATAATGTGGTTTTACCCATACCCGTATCGTTGGAAATTATATTGATCTCGGATTGCCCAAACTTTTCCACTAATTCTTTGTCTCCGACATTGTGTTTGTATTCCAAATGTCTTCTCAGATTATCTACTGAAGTATTGGAATATTTCAGTTGTACAAAATCATCATGCAATTATAGGATGAGAAAGGTTTCTTTGAATTTTTTCATCGATGAAATTGTTTTCTTTAGTTCTGTACTGTATCGTAATGATGACGTTACTATATGAGTATTTTCGATATTCTCATCGTTTTCATCAACATTATTAATTTCGTTGAGATAAAAATCGAGGGTTATGTCATCATTCCCAAATTTATAATCCTCTGGAACATTACAGATAACAAATAAACACCATCTCCCCCTCAAGATACTTTTCTTAATGGTTGGACTTGTCACGGTACGATTCACATAATATTTGGGAAGAACTTGTTTCTGACCAATTTCTAAAAAAGACTTGTCCAGCAATTTGATGACAGTATCTGTAGATATAGACTTCTTCAACTCAGGGTCTGATTCAATCAGTGTTGATAAATTTATTTCAGCTTTACCTTGTAATGATACTTTTATTCTGCGAATAACAGAATCGTCGAAATCGTTCATATTTTTGATGATCCTGACGTTTTGAAAATCTGTAATTTCTTCTGAATCGTTCTCCTCGTAGATGACCGTACTTATTCTCAATTTTGGTAGTAATTTATAAAAAAACGAAGGGAAAGAAGGATTTTTTGTCCTCATGTAGAACGGGAGTCTCGTTTCATCGTCAGCAACCATGGTGAGATAAAGTTTTCTATTCTCGTCGTGATCTGCTCCCTTTAACAATAGCTTTTTTTCTTCTCTGAACTTTTCCATAACAATCAAAATATCTCTAAATATAATTTTTTCGGAATTTGCGTCTTTTATCAGAACAACATCATTTGGTTTTAAACTGTCTAGTATTAGAAATCCGTTCTGATTTTGAGGATAATCCAACCGTGGAAATAAAATTAATAAAATGTCCAGTAAGTGATATTTGATATCTATTTTGTATAATTTATCAAATCCCTTATCTGAAGGATTGAGGAATTTATGGAAGTAACTAACAACACTTTCAAGTCCAGCAAGCTCACCATAATAACTGTCAATTTCACTGATATTGATTTGATCGGTATACAAGTAAAAATTTTCGAAGAAGTCACTCTGCATAGATCCTTCTTCAGGTTCCAGTTTGGAAATTGTTAGTTCTGAGATATTGAGGGGCTTCGAACTTATAAAGTGTTTCAAATCGTTTGGGCAATCTTCAAATTTGAGGCTTGTTTGCTGATCTATCACAATTCTACCATTCGTATACAATATGAAATATTTCTTTTTAATTTGACTGATTCCATGATGCTCAAAAAACATTTCGTTTTCAACGATTTCGTTGAAAGCATTCTCGTATTTTCCGTAATACCATTCCTTGTTTGTTTTATTTGCCAGGTCTCGATCGATTCTTATATTTTTTTTTTTTGTGCTTCAATTGAATCATAAAAAGTTCTTCTTCTTCACTCTTGTACTTGACCCAGAGGATAACATCATCAAATTTCGGGATTTCATCTGGATTGGAAATAACCCAAAAATCTTCAATATTCTCATCGAGTAAACTTTGTAGAGAGATAAGCCCCAAAATTTTTTGTTCATATTGGGCTCCCAACATTCCTCCCATTGCCTTCTTTTTGTTGTCCTGGAAAAATAAACTTTATGGATATATCTGTACGTTATTGCAATTGAATATTTCAATTAGTATGGTTACAGTACAACCTTCACTTCCACGACCTTCTAAATATAACAAGCAATACTACCAACACCGGTAATTAAAAAAAATTGAAGAAGAAGAATTCGAATCTGTTACTCAAACAATGAAGGATTTTTTTTGTTGCTTTTTTGTGCATTTCTATAAATAAAAGCTTGTCTTTAATTTTTTTTTATAATTTTTAATTTAACTTTTTAGTTCTGTTTTAATTAACAACTAATAGAAGCTTGTTTATAAAATTTTGTTTTTTAGTTTATTAATTTTTAATTTTTAAGTATTTATGATGTTAAATAACTAGTTTAGTAATTTATTCATGAATTCGTAATCTCCGACCCCGAAAACCCCTAGATACCAATTTTGAATCGAATTGGACCATAATCACAAAAAGTATGCGCCATATTGCAGCCGTCATTTTGTTTTTTTCCCTAACAATTTCATGATGCATTGTCATCGGAATTATGTACACCTACCAAATTTCAAATCAATCGGACGATTAGAAGTTGGTCAAATTCAACTTGCAAGATTTGATTACAGACAGACAGACATAAAGAAGACATAAAATGATTAGTAAAAAAACCTTTCAAAAGGCAAGCTTTTATTCAAATGCGATAAAAAATAAAAAATAATAGCTTTGGATGTGCGACGTAGGTTATTCCGTGAGTGAGTTAGAAGCTTGTCGCGCAAGTTTTCAGTTCGAATACAGAAGCGACAAGCTTTTGAATCTATAACTCACGGAATAACCTACGTCGCACATCCAAAGCTATTATTTCGTACTTTTTAGCGCATTTGAATAAAAGCTTGTCTTTAAAAAGGTTTTTTTATTAATTATTTTATTTTGTGCTTTTAAGTAAGTACACCTTAATCTATGCATTTTTGTTAATGCATAGTCATTATGAGGCCTTTTTTCCTGTAAGTTCTGAGCTATCTAGTACTTCAATGAGGAGACCATCTGAAGATTAACTCCTACGCCATCTTCAATTTATGAATTCTGACAAAAAAACAATAATCTTCGACTAAATTCATAATCTCTGACCCCAAAAACCCCGACATACCAATTTTGAATAGAAACGTTCCATTATTACAACCATGTGGAGCCGCCATCTTGAATTTATGAATTTTGAGAATAAATTCATAGTCTTTGACCCCGAAAACCTCCACATACCAACTTTCAATAGAATCGGACAATAATTACAAAACTCTTCGCCATATTTGATCCGCCATCTTGAATCTGTGAATTTTGAAAGAAAATTCGTAATCTCCGACCCCAAAACCCCCACATACTAATTTTGAGTCAAATCGGACCATAAACACAAATCTCGACCGCCATCTTTAAGCCGCCATCTAAAATTTGTGAATTTTGAAAAAAAAATTCATAATCTCTGACCCCGAAAACCATCACATACTAATTTTGAGTCGAATCGGACCATAAACACAAATCTCGTTCGCCGCCATTTTGTTTTTTTTCTCAAAAATGCCATAATGCATTGTCACGGGCACTATGAACACCTGCCAAGTTTCACGTCAATCGGGCAACTGGAAGTGGATCAAATTTAATTTGCAAGATTTGATGACAAACAGGTGAAAGCATTTGGAGCCGCCATATTTAATTTTTGAATTTTGACAAAAAAAATCGTTATCTCTGACCCCGAAAACCCCTAGATACCAATTTTGAATAAAATCCCGCCATATTGGAGCAGCCATTTTTTTTTCTAACAAAAAATTTATAACAAATTGTCACCGGAATTATGTACACCTGCCAAATTTCAAATCAATCGGACGATTAGAACAGACACACAGACAGACACCGGGACAGGTGAAACTAAATAAAAGCTTCTAAAAAGGTATGAAATTATAAAAATAAAATAAAAGACGAGAAACACGATAACATTTTTAGGATTTGAGAGAAACAAAAACAAGAAAATCCAATATGCGTGAAGAAAAAAACGCATTTCTACCTTCCGAATCAGATGAAACATTTGTTTAAACTCTAGTTGGTTATTACGAAATGTACGGCTCATATAGGACTACAATTGTGCCAAAGCTCAAATCAAATTTCACAGAATTGCAATGATATCCGGGCGCCCCCATTTTGAATGAGACACACTATATGCATGGTCAGTAGTTTTAAAAATTCAAAACCTTGGGGATTGAAAATACCTCATAAATATTCTATAAATTGGTTTCAACAAAAACACGGCACGAAACCAAGATATCGTTGGGAGGCACTGCTGTTCTTCATCGAAACTCAGTTCCGCATCATCTCATGGTTTCTGAAGAGATTTCCACGCAAAATTTTCCATCAATTACAGGCCTATATCATTTATAAGTAACATAGCGAAAATATTCGAAAATATAATTAAAAAGGGAATAACCAGCTTTCTTGACAAAAATAAAATAATTTCAGAAAAACAATATGGCTTTAGGCAGGGTAAGTCAACAGAGAATGCAACATGCGTAACAACACAAATCTATTAGAGATTAGACCAAAGTAGACCTTCTTTATGCATATTTGTTGACTTAGCAAAAGCCTTTGATACGGTGTGCCACGAAAAATTATTAATAGGACTGGAAAAAATTGGGTTTCGTGGAATTGCGTACGATCTAATGAAGAGCTACCTTCGGAGTAGGCTATATAGAGTTGAAGTGGGAGAACTATGGCATATGGAGTTCCCCAAGGCACTGTATTAGGCCCGCTACTTTCTAATTTATATATTAATGATCTCTTCAAACTCGATGTATCTGGCTTTGCCGACGATACGGTGGTTATGTATCAAGCTGAGACGTGGCTTGAACTGAGAGAAAATGTTCAAAAAGACTTTCCGACCATTCTTAAATGGTTCAATAGTGAAACTCTCACAGTTAATGCAGATAAGACATTTTTTATGCCGTTTTCTTATCTCTCCAGTAATTTACCCACTTACAACACTTTACAAATGTCTGTTCTGAATACGATAACGAAAATAAATTCTGCAAACAAGATCAAATACCTAGGAATTATAATGGACAATAACCTGAAATGGAACCATCATATCGAGTATATAGTCAAAAAAGTAAGGAGCTTAATATTTCTGTTCAAGTTTTTGAGTAGGATTTTCAACCAGACTCATCTCGAAATCCTTTATAATTCCCTAGTGAAACCTCATATCAATTATGGTATTTTAGCATGGGGAGGGGTGACCAACAATCACCTGAAAAAACTAGAGGTAACACAAAAATGGATTCTGAAGATTATGTTCTTCAAAAATTTCACATACCCAACTGAGGAACTATATAAGGAAACTAGAGCGTTTGATGCAAGACAATTATTTTATCAGCGCATAATACTAAACCATTATAGGCTTAGAAATACATTCAGGCAAATAGAACATGGTTATAATACAAGACACAAAGCCAAAACAACGGCAATACCAAAAGTTGAAAAAACTCTAACCCAAAGATGCTTGGTCCCATTCTTTATGCTAAAATTCCTACCGAACTGACACGAATTAATGCGTACGGTCTATTCAAAAAAAAATTTACTGTTTGGCTTCAGTCTGTCCCTAGAAAAGAAATTCACAGCTTAATCGATAGGGAAAATACCTATAACTTATGAATTCACTAATGGAAAAAATAAATTTAATAACATTTGATCCTTCTGATAGTTGAAGAGTATAACTTCTATAAGGTCTAAGTGCCACTTTCTGCGGTTTTGAGCTTTTTACATTAAAACGGTCTAGGTCAATATTTTTATAAACACGCTAAATGCCAACGCAATATTTCTGCTTTCGTTATCGCCCAACAGATGACGCAATCTGCAAGTAACAGGAGCTGTTAATATTAAAACGGTCCAAGTGCCGCGTCAGTTGCCAGTTTCAATGTAACTTGTGTTGTGTAGGTGCTTCGTATTTTGATATGCAGATTGAAAATCAACGTAAAAGACGTCCTAAGGGCACTGAAAGTATTATAAATGAACTCAAAAGACTAAAAACAAGTGGCACTGAACACAAAAATTATAAAGGCAATGTAGTTCCGGCAAAAAAAAACCCCACGTGATATTAGTATTTTTCTATGGTTGCAACTGTGAGTTTCTAACCTGAAATTTTTTGAACACAGGTTCGTTGTAAATGCAAGTGGGAATGCAAGGATGTTTCATTTGAGCAGCAGCTTAGGCTATTCCATTCTTTCTACACAATTACTGATGAGGCTAAACGAAGCACTTACTTACTTGGTTTAATGCAGTTGACAACAATACGTCGTAGGCGCCATGGAACTTATACCAACCCAACTGAAAGCCGCCGTCAAGCAACCATATGTTATACTATTCCCGATGGAAACGGAAAACATTTGCAAGTATGTCGTAAGGTATTTACCGATACTTTCGCACTTTCACACCATAAAGAACAAGGATTAGTAGAGAGGAAAAAATCAGGCCAAACTGTGTTCACAGACTCGAGGGGTAAAGCAAATCGCGCTAGAAAATTCACTGAAGACATTGTTCAACAGGTTGTTGCACACATAAACGAATTTCTACTAGAGCAAAACCATTACAGTGGAGAAAAATCGAAGAAAGAATGCTTGAGTGCGGACTTGAACATAAACAGGTTATTTCTGGCCTTTCAGAAGCGATATCCGGGTACTTGCGTGAACTACCGATTGTATGCCAATGTATTCAAGAAACATTTTCCGCACTTAAGATTTGGGAGGCCTAGATCGGATACTTACTCTACCTGCGATTTCCTTCATAATAAGATAAAAGCAGACCCAGCAGATCGCAATCTTCCGGCGAAATTAAATTTGCATCACAGGAAGGCAGAAAGTGCAATTGCATTTTGGTATCTGTGGTTTTGTCCTGTTTGGCGTTGGCAACATTGTTTGAATTATTTGGTGATCTGTCAACAAGTTAACCACACTTTGCATAATGTTCAAGTTTCTAACTTTTCTTTATTCGATGTGAAAAGATTTGCGGCATTCTTATTGTGTTTGATGATTTTTGTGAGCATTTGAAGCATTTTATCAGTTATAGTGTTGTGTATATCTCAGTTGAGAAATGGAAATAATGAGTTGAGTTTAAGGTTGGTAAAACAAAAATTATCAAAATATTGAATGTAATATTTTGGATCAAAGACTTGATTGTTCCAATAATATGGTTCTTCGATTCTGAATATTATGTTTATAGTATATTTATTAATCTATTATAGGTACATATTAATATAATGGATCGTAGGAGGAAGGTATCCTCAAGGCTTGAGAGAAAAAATACACTAAGTAAATATTATAAAGGGACAAGAAAACTTGGAAGACAAAATGAAGAATCTTGAGAGGATTGTAGTGGGCCTTCTACTATTCTACTAGTAGATTAATGGCTGTAAATGATGATATTCGTATAACATTACCTTCTACAAGTTCAGATAGAATATTCCTGAACTTGATCAAATTGAATCAAGTTCTGAAAATTTGTCTGATGGTTCTTCCCTTGGAGAATTGAGCCCTACATCAAGAGAAGACCTAGTTCAAAATTATCATGTTGGGAACTTCCATGAAAATGTTATGATAACATAAATTCAAAGTTAACTGAATGGGCCTTGAAACAACATAACACATGTAGCAATAATACTTGGTGAGTATTTTGATCTATTATTGTAAATCCCAAAAAAGCTATAACATGATATCTGTATTAGTAACTTTTTTCAATGTCATTTCAATCTGCTATAATATCTTTGTTACAGGATCTTCTGAATAAAATTGTTAATAAAAAACAGATTGAGGAGACTTTCCGGAAGTTTTTCAGGAGGACCAAGAAGAGAAGCCACAGAGAAAAAGATAATGCAATGCCTGCAATAAATGCAACACCCTAATGTGTGTATAATTTTCAACTGATTCACCTAGTCTTTTTTGTTTATTTGTCATTTGAATTTATATATAGAATGAGTTTTTGTTTTATCGTTTTTTATCATATTGTTACATCGTTTTTTATCATATTTTTAATTTCTGAATTAAACCCGTTTTGTGTTGAGAATCTTATTTAAATTTAATTTTTTCCATATTTTCCATGAAATTTTCCAAATTAAATGAATGAAAGAAAAGGACATTCGAGGACGTCCAGGGGATGTACCATATATCCCAGGGAAAGTAGATATCCCTGGGACGTCCCAAGTATGTACTACGTCCCGACGAAGGGTATCCCAGGGACGTCCCAGTAGCAAATGAAGGACGTCCCTGGGATGTACAGAGGATGTACTTGTGTTGTTAGGGTGTGCATGACTCCTGTATGCGATTCCTCAGGTCTTCTTCACCTTGAACTGGAGTCCGGTACACTAATGATTTAAGATGCCTCCAAAGGAAAAAATCGAGTGGATTCATGTCGGGTGACCTTAGTGGCCAAGGATGTGGCCCACCACGCCCAATCCAGCGATCGAAATAATTTTCTTCTAAATATTGGAGCACCATCATGCATAAACAAAATTCGAATTATCTCCTCAGTGGAATCTTTTCTAGGAGTACAGGTGAGATAAATTTAAAAAAAAATCGATAATGGTCACTATTGAGTCTATGAGGCAAAAAACGTTTCCCGATAAAGAAATTCCCTACAATTCCAACCCAAACATTCACAGAAAACGTCTCTTGAAAATGGTTTTCAATTACGGCATGTGTGTTTTCATCAGCCCACATATGATTGTTGTGGAAATTAATGATGACTTCACGGGAAAAACATGCCTCATCGGTGAATAACACTTGAGATAAAAACCATGGATTTCTCACCAATTTATTTCAAATGCAAGTGCAAAAAGCTAGTCTCTTTGGAAAATCCCTTGGCAGAAGAGCTTGAACACGCTGTATGTGATAGGGATAAAGTTGTTGGTGTTTTAAAATTTGCCATACCAATATATGGCTTACATTCAACTTGTACTGGTATCTGGATTTTGCTCAATTTCGTTAAGGAAAGCTTCCTCTATCTGAACTGGTCTAACTCTCCTGGGTCTTCCTATGAGAACAGCAGACCTCATGAAAGTAACCGTTTCACGAAGACGAGAGTGAATATTAATGAACATTTGTGTACTGAGAATAGGACGTTGTGGAAATATTTCTAGATATATTCGTCTGGCAGCACGAGCGTTACCATGAGCCATTCCATACATTAAGTGCATGTCTGCCATTTAACCGTGTAATCAACCATTTTATCCAAAGGGATATTGAATAAATCTGCTTTACTACATGCACTTAAGAAAAACTGACAACGAGACACCATCTCAACTTTCGATAACTGCCAAGTTGTTGATTTAAGTAAATGAATTAATATCAAAGCCCACTTTGCTATTTTTATGAACTGAAATTGATTACAAAATTTCTGCGTTACTGCAGGAGAAAAAACAAACTAATCTTCTTGAAGAATAGTAGAATAATTTTCTTCAAGAATTGATTTTTGAATAAAACTGAAATTTCCGATAAATACTGTATTCCTCACGATTTTTCATTTGAGACAGATTGCAGATTGGAACGGCAATTTCCAGGAACGGGAGAGCGATCCGAGACACTGAACAGTTTCGTTTCAAGAAGCCACAGGTACCTACTTTAAACCATAAAAAGTTACTAAACTCAGTGCATTTCGAAAATATTTTTTTTTAAGAACCCTTTCGATAGAACACTTTTATGAATTAATATATAGACTTCATAACCTACAGAAATAGGTTACATTTCACTTTTATTATCACATAACTTCACTTTTCATGTATATTTTGCTATGAAGCACTAATTTAAGTTAATTATCGCAGAATAGGTAGCAGTAAGTCTTCCTGAATAAAGGCATTATTATTTTGATGAATTTCTGCTTTATTTTCGATGATTGATCATAACAATTTGGCCATTTTCTGAAACTGACATCAAGAACTACTAGAGGGCTCCACAGTAGAACTGAGTCCAGAGATTCCATAGGCGTACCGATTGAGTTTGGCTGAGGTAAAGAGAATAAGGTGAAAAAATCAATGGGAAAAAGGTAAAATACATAGCCGGGCATTTGAAATATTTATATGGGTATTTTTATATGAACATATTAAATTAAATTCAAAGGGCAACTGGCTAAAAAATTTTGAAAATAGAAAAAAAATTAAAAAAAAATAGTTATTGTTATCTGTCTGATTGTCAAAATATATAAATAAATAAAAATAAACCGCAATCACCTCATCATATCAATATATATATATATATATATATATATATATATATATATATATATATATATATATATAATATCCATTTCGGAGTTATGGACATAATACAATTGGTGCTTTACAACACTATAAAAATTCGTAATTTTTATGTCTATTAAGTATGTATTCCTATGTATTTCGCCAAGCATGACTCAAAAATCGGGCTGAAATGGACCCAAAACGTTCTTATTCTATTGACTCAAAAATGACAGTTTTTCGATGGATTTCTGCTCAGCATCGAATGTAACCGAAAAGTTAAGGGCGTTTTTGAATTCAGATATTAGAATAACATAAGAATGAATGTTTTTTAGGGAGAAGATTTTGCAAATATGGCAGAAAATTTCGGGAAAATCTTCACTAACTCACCATTATCTCGCAACATGCGATTTTTATTTCAGGTAGTGAAAAGTTGGAAGAAGGAATGGAGATCAGAGACATTTTTTTATTACTTACATAGCAAAAATTTCGTAGGATGCTCCCTCTGGTTGTAGTTTGGGAACAATACTCGTTTTCATGATTTTACACACCTAAAGAGAGAGACGAACGATCATTGACCTATGAACATGTGACTTACTCCCTCTAACGGTAAAAACAGAACCATACTTGTGTACATTTTATAATGTTAGCCAAGTTAAATTTGAATTCCCAATGGGCAATAGAAACGAAAAAGTGAACAAAAACTTTGTCAAATTACTAAACAAGCAGACATTTTTACCGGAAGTATCTATTGGGAATTCAAAATAAGGGATACTCCCTCTGGTGTCGATTTTGGAAACTATAGATACTTACATTGTTTACTTTTCCAAACATTGATGTTTATAATATGATTTTAGCCATTGTATACCTAAAACTTGTCGAATCTCTTGTGATTCTTGACATTTAATGAAATTCTTGTTTACCTGTTGACTATTGTATGTCCTCGAGTAAAAAAAATGAGTGATTCAAGTTCAAATCATTATTGTTGTGTACCTCAATGTAACTATTGGGCAAAACGATCCCGTTGTACTAGAATAAGTTTTCATCATTTTCCATGAGAAAATGAACATAACGTTCTGGTGCAGACTAATCTAGGATTGAGCGAGTTTATAGACAGACGATGGGCTCTTGAAGAAGAATCCAGTCCCTTCCCAAAATCCTTCTGTATCGTCTGTGGCCAAGATAAAAGTGAAAAAGAGAACCTTCAAAGAGAGTTGTGGGAAAGAAAAGAGAGTTAAGAAGAGAAAAAAGATATATTATTCAACTTACCGAAAATTATTCATACAGTATGGAAAAAGATTGAGTGAGTGAGATCTAGGTGATAAGGGCGCATTGTTTACTTTTCGAAACATTAATGTTTATATGATTTTAGCCACTTGTCGAATCTCTTGTGATTGTTAACATTCAATGAAATTCTGGTTCACCTTGTGAATATTCTGTTGACTATTGTACGTCCTCGAGTGAAAAAATGAGTGATTCTAGTTCAAATCATTATTGTTGTGTACCTCAATGTGACTCTTGGACAAAACGATCCCGTCGCACTGGAATGAGTTTTCATCATTTTCCATGAGAAAATGAATGTAACCTACTGGTGCAGACTAATCTAGGATTGAGTGAGTCTATAGACAGACGACGGGCTCTTGGGATCTTGAAGAAGAATACAGTTCCTTCCCAAAATGTTCCTGTATCGTGTGTGGCCAAGAAAAAAAGTGAAAAAAAGAACCTTCGAAGTGAGTTGGGAAGAAAAAAAAGAGACTTAAGAACATTCACAAATAATAATGTGTAACATTTCTTCAATATAATTCATAATAATTCCCGATGACTTCACTAAGCTGTCCAGAAACCTTGAAAAAGTTTTTTTTGCAAGCAATTTAGAGCATACTTTGTCTCCTTCAAAGAGAGTTTTCGCAAATGATATTGTCTTAAGATTTAAATACACTACTTCAGTAGAGTCTTGATATGAATAACACTACACAAAAAAACTGAAAAATTATACCAAATGGAAATATTTTCAGAAAAACTCCGAACTTAAGTGTATAACCTCTGAGATAACAGACAAACAATGTAAGTATGTCTGATTTGAATTTTTGCCACTCTGGCGCTGGCATCTAATTTTGAATTCCCAATCTTCAGAGATTTCTTTTTTGTCCGCTGGAAAATGCAATATATTAGGCATACTTTATTAGATGTAGTTACACCATAACTTGCCGATTATAATAGATGTTACATTTGTAGCACATAGAACAACGCTAACTGCGAGCAGACGACCACGTGAAAAGAAAAAATAGTGCCATGTTTTTAGAACAGGAGGAATGCGCGTGTTCGGGAGCAGCGCCGTACGACTGCCATCCGTCGCTCACTGATTTTATACATGAGTCCACCGGCCTTTTATTTTATTTTTCCTTTAACATCCCCACGGGGTGCGATCGTTTCCATAAATCAGTACCTGAAGATGTTCGAAAGGAATAGGTCAAGAATATGAGATCACCCAGTATCTTCACGAAATTTTCACAGGTGCTTCAAAACATGGTAAAAACAGTAAATCAATCGAAAATTTTGCGCGGAAAAGATAATATTAGGAGATACAGGCCCCCGAAAATCCATAAAGAGGGTTATGGGATATCACTTTTGGAAATTGAAAACTGATATAAACGTTTTTTTCACACTAAAATACTAACTGCAACGTTTTAGTAATATTAAACTCACTTAATTTTCGATAAAGTAATGAAAAAACTCCGATTACTTTTATTCTACATAAGAAATGTCAAAACTCAAACGTTGGTGATTGTGTTATGTTTATCCAAATCTCCTGGATCTTGAAGTTTATTGATATGCGACGTTGCCTATGTCTCCAAGGGGAAAAGAAAGTACTGAAATTCAATGCGACATACATATTTGTGCATTTAAATTATAACTATTACAGCATGAAAAGACGATCTGATAGTTCTGATGGATATATGTATCAATAGAAGTTAAAAATGCAAATAATATATCATAACGCGCCTCGGGAGTGTCTAATAGCTTTTGAAAATCAAGCTGATGTGCCGCATTTAGAAAGTTACCAAACATATTAAAATAATGTGACTTCCGATTATTTTGTTTTTAGTAATTGTAAACCGTACTAAGGAACGCATTTGGCTTGGATGTTTTCTTACTTAAAAAGAAGGAACATTTCGATCCAACCAATTTCTTACGTAAAAAGAAGGAACACAATCTAACCTTACTTGGCTAACCTCACTATCCAAGTTGAATGCAAGCTAATCAACCTTATAAAGCGACGCTTCGCTCCGCTCGCGAACATTTCGATCCAACCAATTTCTTACGTGAAAAGAAGGAACACAATCTAACCTAACTTGGCTAACCTTGTTACCCAAGTTGAATGCAAGCCAATCAACCTGACAAAGCAACGCCTCGCTCCAACCAATTACTTACTTGAAAAGAAGGAACAACATAAATATTTCTGAAACATTTTTTTTTATATGAGACTAATTTAATAGAGCTAATAGATACAATTAAACATGTTAAAAATAAAACTTCTTGTGGCATCGATAACATCTCGATAAGAATTTTTGAGAATATGCAAATTTTTGTTCTGGAGTTACTAGTCCAATTAATTAATGACTCGTTTGCCAAAGGAACCTACCCACAATTCCTAAAAACAAATGTTGTGATCCCTCTTCACAAGGGGGGTGACACCACAGATCCATCAAACTTTCGACCCATCTCGCTCATTCCAACCCTTGGTAAAATCATAGAGAAGTTGGTTAAAATTAGGTTGACGAATTTTATATCCGACCACAAAATCTTAAACCCTCAGCAATTTGGCTTTCAGTACAAAGAGAGTACAGGGGGTGCCATCTTCCATCTGCTGAAAAGACTTTACTCTGAGTTGAACTTGAAGAAGGTGTGTGCCGCAGTTTTCTGTGACTTATCGAAAGCTTTCGATTGTGTGCGCAAACTCCAGCACTATGGTATCAGAAATCAAAGTCTCAACTGGATCCAATCATATCTAAGTCAACGAACCCAAGTTGTCAGAACTGACACACTATCAGACATTGGCTTTGTCAGACACGGTGTGCCCCAAGGCTCGGTACTAGGACCAGTACTGTTTTTGTTATATTTCAACGACCTGGCTCATATCAAATCTAATGGAATGTTTACAATCTTTACGGATGATACAACCATCATGTGGCATGACATCAATGAAACAAATCTTCACAACAAAATAGCTCAAGATATTGCCAGAGTGAGAGAGTGGTGCAACTCCAATCTGTTATCCCTCAATATAGACAAAACCAATCTCATATCATTCAATTGCAACTTATCAGACATTCCATTGGGTAATAATATTATATCAAATAAAAAAAAACAATAAATTTCTTGGAATTAATTTGGACAGCAACCTCAATTTCAATAACCATATCAAATTACTGGACAAAAAACTAGCTTCGGGATGTTATGCTTTACGAATGGTGTCGAATGAATTAGTATGTAAAGAAAGTTCTCATTCACCAGGTGTTCAAGAATACTTTGATAAAGATATAGATGGCATACTGTTATGAAATCATTTCTTTTTTAACCATTGTATATGTCCACTGCTAATAGTCACTACGAATTACAAAACAGTGTAACGACTATGGGTTCAAACTATCTCATTAATTTATATACTATGTACTCCTTTAATGTTCTGTTAACTTAGGACTATTCGTTCACCTAGGATGTATATATGTTTGTGTGTATTTATTTATATTTATTTGTGTTTTTATCTTTCTTTTTTAAAATGCAATGCTTTTTTGATATTACTGTGTTGATTCTCCTGAATTTTCTGTGTTGTTTCTGAACTTATTAATTATTGCTTTGTCCACGAGATTTCATCTTTTGACATTAAAGTATATTTTGATTTGATTTGATTTGATTTGAGAACACAACCTAACTTAACTTGGCTAACATTGCTATCCAAGTTGAATGCAAGCCAAATAACCTTACGAATATTGGTGGCTCTGAAAAGGGCCTTTTTTTTCGAAGTAAAGTGATTCAATAATCTTCTTCCAATTCACTCTGTTCATCTTCATTTGCCATATGGACGAAATCGTCGGCCTGTTTCCGTGGATCGTATAACCTCCCAGCTAATTTCAAAAATCCAATGTACATTTTATCGTCTACATCAAGAATATTTTGCGAAAAAAAATTAATGGGCGAACAAATACGCAAAAATGCTGCTAACGAACAGAAGGACAAACACTCTAATATTGAAGAAGCGAAACCACACTTTTTTCTAACTTTAAAAGGTCATAAATTCCAAATTATATTTTTCGCGCTTAAATTTCGATTGCTTAAGTGTTTTTATCGAGTTTTGAAGCACTTGTGATAATTTTGTGATTATTTCGTGAAAATTCCGTGAAAATTTTGCGAATATCCGTATTGGCCCAATTCACTTGAATAGTTGGCAACATGGCATGTCCATAAAACGCCAAGATCAAAGCACAATGCAACCACCAATATTTGAATTTTGACATTTCATGTGAAAAATTTAATGAAATGTAATCGGAGTTTTTTCACGATTTTATCGAACATTAAGTGATTTTAATATTACTTAAATGTTAAATGAGTGAACAGTTCATAATTTAGTGTAAAAAGCTATTCTTTAAATCAGTTTGCACTTTCCAAAAGTGATATTCCATAAACTCTCTTTATGGACCTTCGGGAGCCCATATCTCGTAAAATTATCTTTTTCGCGCTAAATTTTCGATTGCTTTACTATTTTTATCGTCTTCTGAAGCGCCTGTGAAAATTTCGTGAAGATACTGACTGGGTAATCTCATTTTCTTCACCTTTACCTCTTCGGAAACTTCTAGGTAAAATATTCACATAATAGTTATGGAAATTTCTGGAAAAAATTCAGATTCTGTACATATCTCCAGGAATATAAAATAACTCAAAAAGTACAATATGTATTCAAAAAATTATGCCAATCGAGAGGTCATATTTCAATGTACTTATAAACCAGCCAATTATTTTTGTATAAGGGGCGTTATTGATTAAATCATCAAATATACAAAAAAGTTCGAAGTTACTCTTTATCAAGAAAAATATTTCCGAATTACATGTCAAAATACTTTCTTCCAACAAAACCGAGAGTAATCCGGTTGGACAGGGCTAATATATCCACCTTGAATACCTCAAAGTCCCAAGGAATTAGCATTGATTCCTTACGAATTTATTAACCAAAATATGTACTCACTTACCGACATTCAATCGGAAATATTTGAACACTCTTTGTATTATGATTGGATTTTATAATAATAATTTCTTTATTTTCACAAATTAATTTGCACATCAACAGTGTGAAAATACAAATAAAAAATAGAAAAACGTCAATAAAATCAAGCAATAGTCGAAAAGAGGCAATCTCTGGATGTATATAGGAATACATACACGTCACAAACAATAATAAGAAATAATTAAAATATAAATATAAAAATATGACAATAACTAACTCTAGGTGTATATAAAGAAAACGTACACGTTACAAAACAAGTTACGACAGAAATTCCTCAACAGTGTAGCAGTTTTTTGACAATAAGAGCTGCTTAACTTTTGTCTTGAAAATATGTACATTTCCTGAAGCTTTAATGTCATCGAGAAGTTTGTTGTACAGTTTGCATCCCTGATATTCAAAGCTCTTTTGATAGAGTGCAGTGCGATGTAGACTGGGTAGGAGTAAGTGGGCATTTCGTGTCAAATGGGTATGTGGTGGTCTGTTGGCAGCCAATATGTTTTTGTTGCGGTATACATATGTACACGCCTCAAGTATATATAGTCCTGCAACTGTTAATATTTTTAAGTACTGAAATGCTCCCCTACAGGAATCCCTGAATCCCAACTTAGCAATGATGCTTATAGCATATTTCTGTATTATGAACACTCGACCCACAGAGGAACTTGTGCCCCAGTTCAGTATGCCATACCTGAGGTGAGAATTGAAATTCGCATAGTAAATCGTAAGTAGAATCTCTTGACTGCAGTGATTGGAGAGAAACCTGAGAGAGTAACAGGAATTTCTGAGTTTTTTGCACAAATTATCTACTTGTGGCTTCCATTGTAAATTGTTGTCGAAGACAACTCCTAACATTTTGGTTATTGTTGTGGAATCCAATGATATTTCAGAATTCTGAAACAGACTCACCTCATGGTGTTGTCGTATCATGAATTGTAGCATATTGGTTTTTGTTTTATTCATTTGTAGATTATTTTTCTCAGACCAAGTGATAACTTTACTGAAAGTGCTTCCAGCTGTATTTCTTAGGGAGTTTAGGTCATCCTCATTAACTAGTATATTCGTGTCATCAGCATAACATATACAGTGAGTGGAATAATTTCCATTTAGATACACTAATAAATCATTAGCTAAAACTACTATAATAGAGGCCCCAAAATGTATCCCTAGGCACATATTTTTTCGGAGCTTGTATTCTCCCCAATTTTAACTATTTGTCTTCTATTTTTTAGGTAGGAGGTCAATAAATTGAGTGGCTATCCTCTAACCCCATATCTCGAGAGTTTTTCCAGCAAAAGACTGTGATTCACGCAATCAAACGCACGTGAAAAATCAATAAACAATCCAAGCACACATTTTTTTGGTCCAAAGCCGTTATTATTCCACTATGAAAATTGTAAAGAGCTGTATCAGTGCCTTTATTAGTTGTGAAACCATGTTGTAATGGTGATAATAATTCCATCGCAGTAAAATAAGCATTTAACTGCTATTTTAAATTCATTTCATATAGTTTCGAAATGCTAGAGAGAGTACTAATGGCTCGGTAGTTATTTAGATCATTTTTATCTCCTTTTGTCGTATGGAAAACGATTTTCTGGACCAAAACCCCGTCGTCAGCTACCCTGTGTACATTTAATCTCAGAGCGCATATGCATATGAGGAATGAACACAGTATAAAAACCATACGAAGCAACATCGTTTCCTACGAATGTAAATAAATCGACAATTTTCACACCTTCGGATTAGCGGGGCAAAGCCCTTTTCGACCTACAGTGATGCGGTGAATATTAATGATCTCGGTGCAAAAACCGACGGTATCTTGGGGTGCTTGCCCCGAGTGCGTTCGAGTGGGCCATAAACCCATTATCTATTGTCAATGGCACTTGAGATTTTCGGCTATTAACTATTTACGTTAATCCTTGGAAGGCCTTTTGAAAGTTTGGGTTTTCAAAAAACAAGTGAATAAAATATTCTTTGTTTTGTTTCGGCATGTGGATGGGGTTCAAGATGTCGAGTTAAAAACAGATTTTCTCTCAGAACCATGGAAAAAATACAATGAACGAACGGCACTTTGGCCGGCTATGCGTGGGGGAGTAATATTTTTCGAGGCCTAGAAAGCTTTTCTCAAATCGAGAATGGTCACTTCTCTTCGCCGGCCTCTCGAGCTCAAATACGCTCTACGACCTAAGGGTGAGTTATATTTTGTATTATTCTTCGAAGGCGCGCTGCCTTCGTGCGATTTTCTGCGACTATAGCCAGTCCAGTGGATATTATACGAGTGCTTCCTGGGGAAAAGCAGTTCATTCTTTCACAGTTATTTGGAGTCCTAACTGTGATCTCGAAGCCTGGCGATAATTCTTTTTATTTTGAGAATTCTCATCGACGCTTCGCATCCTACACCGTCCTAAGGACACGTTATACGTTGATTTGTATACTGTGTATAATCCTTCTCTTACAGGATCCTGCACTCGTGTGCTTTGGTATGCGGGGTGGTCCAAGCCTAATTTGATTTCTCCTGAGGCTGGGAGAAAACCCCATTATCGTCGGCAGCTCACTGACGTGATATCCTTCACAAACCGCGGTTTGTGACAGATACACTGAAGCGAGACGTCAACCAGAATTGAACCTAGAGATCATACACGTGTATGAACCTCAGTGCACGGGTCTTTCTGCGACTATAAACGTATCAGTTACACTGATAGGTATAAACACATACTTAATAGATTCGTCAACAAAACTAAAGGTTTTAGCTCATGTGTGTCGAATATGTGTAGGGATCGTAGGTGCCTCTGTATGACCGTAGCATAAGCTCAATGTCGTGTTTGCAGTTGTACGCGTTATATAGTTCTGTCTTAGGGAAATTTTATTAAGATAGGCCACGGTACGCGCTTAATTTTTAGGGAGTGAATTCATTTTTGATATCCCTCCGTGTCCTACAATTTACGCTCGAGGACTCGCCCCAAAACACAAATTCAACAAACGTCATGTGTACTTCACCCCGTTGAAAGTATCACGCGAGTTTCATATAACCAAGCTCTTGTTTGTTCTCCATATGAGAATCGGTCGGCTTTTCAGCCCATCCTAACTGCGCCAGTCCGTGGTTCATTTCCTATTGAAAATAATTTTCCTTTTGGCTCTAGCTTGGGGAGCCCTGAAATCAATAGAGATAATTCTTGTTTGAAGGTTGTAGACGATGTGGTAACTTGATTACTATCGTTTCGGTGTGAATACTGTACAGTTTCAGGTGAATACTGTACAGTATTCACCTGATGACGATTGCAGATACAAGCATTCGAAACGTCGGGAAAATCTTTTAAATACATTAAGACGATGGACGTCCGAAACGATAGTAATCAGAGATAATTCTGTCTCAGAAAGTGTAGGCCCGAAGAGCTCACAGCTGTTTGTTGAATCGCGACGCGTCGAAAATTGCGCTACGGAATCTAGCGACCCTCTAGATTCGCAAAAAGCGGTGCATTTAAATTCACTTACATCTCCTAGGTTAAACCGTATGAGAGGAAGTATGGATTGTATGAATGTGAACAAAAGTCCCGTTGGGAACTTTCCTGTTGACGACAATGATGAAACACCGAATAATTTTTCTGTTGAACAGAATTCACTGCGGGATCTGAGTCAGAGGAAAATTTCCACTAATTTTTGTTTCGATAGGCCATTGAGAGCCTCCAGTAATATTTTGAATTTTGGCGATAGACTCGCCAGGGTAACTCATACTCCAATGAATAATGGCTCACCACAACGAGTTGTGGAGGCCTTCCAAAATTTAGAACGTGATACGTTAAGTTCAGGGGCCTCCAGCCCACTCAATTTTTTTGAACAATTTTCAAGAAATTCAGGAATGAATGAAATGAGAATGTAGGAGTCAAACCTCCAGCCCACTCAATTTTTTTGAACAATTTTCAAGAAATTCAGGAATGAATGAAATGAGAATGTAGGAGTCAAACCGTCCCCGCACTCCAGACAATGATTGTCTTATATCAGAGCCCAATCGCTCGCGAGCTAGTGACGAGCCCCCGATCGAAGGGGTCCCTCCTGCACGCGAGGCCGTTCATCAAACGGCCCGCCCAAATAGTGAAGTCCCTGCTATTCGGCAGGTGGTATCGCAGGTGGAACAGGAAGAATGGAATTTATTCTTAAGATTTGAGAGATTCCGCGAAATGAGACGGAAGACACCGGTAATTAATGCCGGTGAGGAAATCTCACCGCCCCTTTCCCTGTAGGTAATCTGATTCGAGACACTTTTTTATATATATATAGGAGATACACTGGCTAATTTCAAATTATTCGGAAAAATGCCCTTTTCTGTTGACAGGTTGATTAGGAAGGTAAGTACAGTGCATAATTCAGAGGAGCAACATTTAATCAACTTGTTTGATATTTGGTCCGTTCCGCATGAGTTTGTGTTTTTTAGTTTATTAATTAACTGTACCAACTCCGTTTCAGTGATGAGAGACATAAAAAAGTGGAGGCATTGAGTGGGATGTTACTTCCAAGAAATCGACTATCTAATGAGAAATTTTCAGACAGAGGCTTCGTAAAGTGAGCATTACATTTTCCAGCTAATATTTCCCCCGTATATTGTATACTGTTTTTTATTAAAATTAGTTTATGTTTATTGGTTTGTTTTTTTTTGTAAATCATTAATAATTTTCCATGTTGTTTAAGATTTATTGTCAGAATTAATAATCAATTCATCATGATATTTTCTATTTATAGCTTGTAGTTTTTCCTATATTCTTTGTTAGCTTGCCTACAAATTTCACTATAGTTGCTGTCATTCTTTGCTAGCATATTGAACAGTGAAACTCTATTTATTAGGTGTTCTAGCTCGGGGGACATCGCTATTTTTGGATTAGATTTCTTCCTCCGTGGTCCGGTTTCTTGATGGGAAATATTTTTCAAAATAATATATTAGAAGCTCTGTAAAGACCTCATATGCCAAGTTTAGGATACTGTTGAACTTCGAAACTAGTCTCATGTGAAAGATTGGAGTTTTTTTCTGCATTTTATGTGATTTGGCTGTTTCTAAGCAGTTCTTAGTAGCGAGAAACATCGACTGACTAGTCTGGTTATTTAAAAATTGGGGCCATTTTGCGTTCCCGCGCAATTTCAACCGGGTGTTAAACTACAAGGGGAAAATCGCATTTATCTTCCTAACGACATGATTTATCGCAAAATTTATAGAAAACATTTTTGTAGAGAGAATAACGAGCTAAAACTTTTATGCAAAACATTTTTTTATATCTCCAATACCTTCATATCTCCTGGAGTTGTAGCTCAAAATATGAAAATTCGGAGAATTTTTGGATTATTTCTTTATTTTTTTATTTTTAGCGTCGTGGTAAAGAATTGCTTAATGAATACTTTCGATTTCTTGACATGTTTTTTGGGTAACCTTCCACAGTCTGAAAATGAAAATATAATCAGGAAAATCTATACAAGTGTAGAAAGGGCAAACTGATTAGTTCACCCCGAAGTTATTGCGTTCACCAAATCATATTTCCTATAGAAAAATGATTCAATTTGTCAATAACTTGCCGTTTTCTGAATTTGCCTATCAAAAACTATATAGAGAAGTACCTTTTTAATTTTTTGAAAAAATTTTTTGATAGCAAATTCAGAAAACAGCAAGTTATTGACAAATTGAATCATTTTTCTATAGGAAATATAATTTGGTGAACGCAATAACTTATCGGGGTGAACTAATCAGTTTGCCCTTTCTACACTTGTATAGATTTTCCTGATTATATTTTCATTTTCAGACTGTGGAAGGTTACCCAAAAAACATGTGAAGAAACGTTGTTCCTCCACAAAAAACCACATTCATTCAATGAATACTTTCGAATTGCTGAATCCAGAATTTTAGCTGTTTTGAAATCATTACCTCTACTGATTGGATTATAACAGAACATGCTAAAATTTAAGCTTTTGCTCGTAATCATCCTTTGAATTACACGTAGAGAGCAGAATAGAAATATTTCGAGAATTGTTTTCATGTGGTCATTTCATAACAAAATCTTTGACTACGTGAGACCTACATTTCTAATATCAATCATGGATACCACCAAGTTACGTGTAATTTTTGAAATGTCGCTTCTGGTCATTCATGCATAAAAAACATTTGTTTCGTGGTAACGAGGTTTTAAAAAAGGAAACTTTCGTTCTGCACACATACATAAATTTCAATTTTTTTGTCAAAATATAGATATTTCCCAACACTCAGTGTCTTCCGATCACTTTTTTCTTAATTTTTTCAAATGGAACACCCTATAAATGAGGCCATACCAGAATAGTCCACACTATGAGCTTGAATTATAGGGTTTGCCTACTTGATTTCCATCACAAATGTATCTAATTCTTGAGGAAAGTATGAAAAAGTCAACATAACAGCAATAACGATTTTTTTATCAATGCTGGACCACAAGTAACAAAATAAAAACTTTTTAATAAAAAATTAATCCGACGAAAAAATCAACTGAAAAGCAAAAAATAAAATAAACCTTCTCAGTCTTAATGATAATTGAGCTCCCAAACTAATGTGAGTAAACTAATTTTGAGTCGGCGCCAAACAAACAATTACCGAAGATCATTATATTACTTTGAAGAAGTAATCAATACGCCGCTATGCATCTCCCTGCCATCATTTTACGCTTTACCTAATTCAATTGCTTGATTGTTTGGCGTCGACTCAAAATTAGTTACTCACATTAGTTTAGGAGCTCAAGTATCATTAAGACTAAGAAGGTTTATTTAATTTTTTGCTTTTCAGTTGATTTTTTCGTCGGTTTAATTTTTTGTTGAAAAGTTTCAATTTTTTAATTTTTTGTGGCTGAAATCTACTAATTACTACCCACTCAATTTTTGATTCTGAAATACTTACTTACCTAGCTCACTTCAACTATTAACTTTGAATAATATGATTATCTACTTCAACTATTTATTGTTATATAATATAAATTATTTTTGAAAGTTCTGGTTAGTTGATTCCATCACTTTGTATATAATTCCATCCTTTCATAGAATGTAATTATTGTGACGGATGTAGGAGGATCTGTCAATGTCAACTACATATGTGTGCCAATGTTCACAAGTGGAAATTCAATCATCCCCTATTTTTCTACCCATAGGGGTGGATAATTCCATTCCAAATTGGAAAATGATCAACAATACCCTATCTAATGAAGAAAGAATCATCCAAATCGGAAAACCCACTACAAAGTTATGCCTTATAGAATCGGTTAACGGCAAAATTCAGAGGGTGAACGATCAATATCCTCCATTTTGCTACTTTTAGGGATGGTTTTTTTTGTTCAATTTCAAATGGGACCAACTTCAAAGTACACCCTATTCAATGGAAAAAGAATCATCGGAATCGGACTCTTCTGTGAAAAATTATGCGTGGTCATACATAAAAAAAAATATACGCGTCGAATAGAGAACCTCCTCCTTTTTGGTTTCGTCGGTTAAAAATAAACTCAACAGTTCAAAAAAGTTTGAATTTACAGTAAATGTTTGTTTGAGGGTTGTAGACGATGTGGTTACTTGATTACTCTCGTCTTAATGGATTTAAAAGGTTTTCATGACGTTTCGAATGCTTGTATCTGCAATCGTCTTCAGGTAAATACTGAAGACCTGAATATGGTACAATGAAAACCAAAGTTTGTGCTGAGCACGAGAGATCACACCAGCAAGTGCCGTGCAGCTGCAGAATCTGTCGTCCGTAGGTACGAACTTTGCATAGAAAATGATGGTGATCATTTTGAGCAATTTTTGTAAATTCTTGAAATTTGCCCGTTTGCTAATAAAATAAAATAAATTTGTCCTAATATCGATTAGATAGTTTTTCCCTGTTACATGCAGGGAAACGATTTTTAATTTTTTTATCAAAAACAAAGCGATATGCGAAAAAAATTAAAACAAAAATTTTTATTTTTAATTGCTTAATCTAAAAAAAAATTAACACACAGAAAACAGTGGCGTACAATGATTTGTCCTACTATCAATTAAATAACCCTCTGGGACGCCACTGCAATTAATCATTTCATTCTAATTACATTTGAAGAATCCTCTCATAGTCGCAAATAAGTATGCCAAGTTTTATCAAAAAACTTTCACACCCTGTATCTCGAAAACGAAGCAAGTTAGGACATCTGCTTGTGAGAAAAAAAACTTACTTTTACCTGAAAAACCAATCCTAAATGTTTGGTGGTTTAACCCTGAGTCATCCTGTATATGAAATAAAAATTTGGATGAGCCAAAACGACTGCATCATTTCAAAATGGCGGCTACTGAAAACAATTCTAAATTTTTTATTTTCATACTGATATCAACAAACTATATATCTTCTAATAGATCTTCTTGAGCTCCATAATTTATTTATTTGATTATTTATTTATTCATTCAATTCCGAAGAGGCAATGTATGCCTTATTACTTGGATATGGAAAAAAGGAACTTAAATAAATACTAGTTTAAAAAACTAAAAAACACGCTTTTTATAAAAAACCGAACTAAAAAATAAATAAATAATTTTTAAAAAAACTAAAAAACACGCTTTCATAGGAAACCAAACTAAAGAAATATAAAATAAATTTTAATAAATATGAATTAGGAATAGTGTAAAAAAATTTAATAAATATAAATTAATAATAATGTAAATGAGAAAAAAAAAGATTTTAAGTAAAAAAAAGCGTGGGGTGCTTTTTAAGATTCAGATTCAGCACCCCACGCTTTTTTAAAATAATTTTTTTTCTTATTTACATTATTATTAATTTATATTCATTAAATTTTTTTACACTATTCTTAATTCAAATTTATTCAAATTTATTTTTTTTTTTTTTTTTTAAAAATTTTTTTTCTTTTTTTTTTTATTTATAAAAGCTGTTTCTTTAATTTTTTTAAACTATTATTTGTTCTAATCTTCTATTAATTCCGTGATTACTATTAGTAACTGTAATTATTTTCCAAATCATTAATGTGTACAGCTGTATCAATAGTCAAATCTCATTTTAAAGTATTAAATTTTAACGTTGTAATATATACAGTACCGCCATCTTGAATTTTTCAATTTTCACGAAAGAATCATAATATTCCACTCCAAAAACACCCATATACCAATTTTGAATAGAATCGGACCATAATCACAAAACTCGTCCACCAATTTGGAGCCGCCATCTTGAATTTTTCAATTTTCACGAAAGAATCATAATATTCGACTCCAAACACCCCCACATACCAATTTTGAATAGAATCGGACCATAATCACAAATTTCGTCCACCATTTTGGAGCCGCCATCTTGAATTTTTCAATTTTCACGAAAGAATCATAATATTCGACTCTTAATGCATTGTCACCGGAATTATGTACACCTGCCAAATTTCAAATCATTCGGACGTCTGGAAGTGGGTGAAAATCAAGTCCAAAGGAGTCCGTTACAAACAAACAAACGTACAAGTGAAGCTAATATAAAGCGTGTTATATCATTCATATATAGTATATTACAAAAATACATGAGGTAAGCTACATTACTGGGGGAGTGGTAAAATTCTACGATTTACTGAGAGACATGGCCTTACCAGAGATGAGATGATAGGAGATATTCACTAGATAGTCTGATAACAATAACCTAATATAATTTTTCGGAAGCTTGCAAGTGGTGTTATCCAGTCAAAATTCAGCATCAAACCAATATGTGGGTTGAATAGATTAGGAGAGTTACGAAACAATAAATGTGTGCGCATATTTCTCGAAGGTACATTAAGTGTTATCTATGAGAGTATTTGGGGTAATTAATTGGGTTATCAAGAATATCATAGTTGAAAAGGGAAACATTCTCAATAGAATATTGAATAGAAATATTTTTCTGTGAATTGAAAAATCCATGATAAAAATTAAGTGATTTTTTGTGAATGTCTAACAGAAAACAACTACTTCCCCTGCTAAAGCCACGCTGGACATTGAACTACATCTGATAGATATTCTGAAAGGACCCTAACTCAAAATAAAAAATCTGAAATTGAAAATTTGAATTACATGAATGTTTTCCAAAAAAGAGTACTCACCAGAAATCATTGGTAACATTGACGCAAGAGAAGCGTCGCATTCACTAGGTCTCCAATACCTTTTTCTAGAGAATGTGTTTTCAATTTCTTCCGGTCTTCCTGATGATCGTGGAAGCGTGAAATAGATTTTCGTCGACAAAAATGTATTGAAGACCTAGTACTCTTGCGTCAAAGTTACAAATGATTTCTGGTGAGTACTCTTTTTTGGAAAACATTCTCCTTTGCCTCATTCATCTATATGATATATAAGACTGGAATAGAAAATCAAATAACTATCTGAATAAAAATGCAAATTTTCAATTTCATATTTTTTATTTTGAGTTAGGGTCCTTTCAGAATATATATCAGATGCAGTTCAATGTCCAGCGTGGCTTTAGCCGGGGAAGTAGTTGTTTTCTGTTAGACATTCCCAAAAAATAACTTCAGTTTTATCGTGGATTTTTCAATTCACAGAAAAAATTTTCCATTCAATATTTAATTGAGAATGTTTCCTTTTTCAACATGTATACCCCACAAGAGGTTATCGTGAACGATGGAAGATAGTGACTAAAGTTTATCTTTCAGTCGCAGATGATTCCACATCTGATCTTATGAACATCCTGTTCATATTTTCAAACAATTCAATATCATAGTGTTGTTCTCTTCTGTTCTCCAAGGATACCAACGTAAACTAACTTGATCCTACATATAGTCGGGCCTCCTATGGTATTTTGTATTCTCTGGATTACGTCCAATTAAGTTCCCGGTTCTCCATACCAAATTATCATGGCAAATTCTAGTTTAGGACGAATCAAAGTATCTACAGTATTTTCATAGTTTGTGTACTTATCTCTTAAATTTGCCTTATAATAAAACCCAACATACGGTTGGTAGATTTTGAAACGTATGCGATATGCTCACTGAATGATAACTTATCACTTTATGTTATGCCTAAATACTTCACAATATTTTGCTGTCTCAAATATTTAGTACCTATCTGGTAGTCAAAGATTATGGGGTCTTTTGAGCGAGTTATGATATATGAAGGGTTTTTCTCTAAGATGTACATAAAACCAAAATAGTGCTGTTTTTGCCCTGTTTGTGTTGGCAATGCTATTTGACAACACTGAGATGTCTAAAAACCCTGGGGAATGAACTGATTCGATATTGTTTAGATTTTCGGGGGGACACCACCTGTTACTTCAACAGAGCTTCTCTCTCTGTGGTAGATGGCGCCGTCCAAAAATGTTTGTCTATATTCTCGCTTAATGTCAGAACTTAATTTCTGACATCTGCAGATCTTATATGAAATTATTTTCAGTATTTTGTCGGTATCTATGCGTTTTCCATCTCTTTGATTTGAAATGTTGCCTAGCTTATTCCTGAGTGTGTTCTTTAAAAAATCACTCGTTCATCAGTTCATTAGTGCGTGAGGAATTGTTAACTTTCAGGTAGTGTAGTGTGTAAGGATACTTTTTGTGTAATGGGCCACATTTGTATTTTGTGTGGACAGTATAAAGAAGCAGATTCGAATGTTCACCTGTGTTCAGTACCAAAAGCAAGTATAAATCTTGACGAATTGACTAATAATGATATTTCCATAGTTCATCATATTGTATGCATTGAATTTTATATTTTCTAAAATTTAATGACAATTTAATTTCCAATTCTCCGTCTGTCAAAATGCAGTTAACCTCAAATTCAAATGGTACAAAATACGGATTCGACTTCCTGGGGTCGTGGGAGGCGGTTGTCTGACCACTCGGACCGGAAGTCAAGTAAATGTCAGTTTTTGTACAGCCGTTCCACGTGCATTGAAAAATGTAAAAATTATATGTTGTGAAAGTAATGGGCATTTGAGGTATCATTTAGAGTGAGACTATCCCGGTGCCCCCCGAAGGGAAATCGAAGCCGACAGAATACGTTCTTAGGTGATGTGGATTTCCGTCAGCTTGCTGATTATCTGGAATACATAGGGCCATAAAGAAAAAGCAAGCAAGCAAGCATGGTACAAAATACGAAAAACAACACGACAGTGCTTTCTTTGTGCAATGTTCGGGGGCTTCTAATTCTAGCTTTGGAATTGGTGAAGTTTGACAGATGTCTCTTTCCAACCAATAGCAAAGCTAGAATTAGAACCCGCGAACAGTTCACCTCGAGAAGAAATCTGAGGAAAGAAATATACCCTGTTACTGAATTGAAACTAAAACGAAATTGGCACCATCTGACAGGCTCTCTATTATCAAGTAGACCGAGTATCGCCAAGTCCATCCCAAACTTCTACAGGTATAAGTGCAAGCACCAGGGTTTTTATACATCTTAGACAACACAAAACGCATTAGTGCGAATTTACACGATCCAATAAAATTGATCAATAAAATTGACCAATATGGGTTATATTTGCAACTGACAATGTATTGGTCAATTTTGGCAACAGTTTTCACTCAGGAATGCCAACATACTGACAAGAAATGGTTCAACGATAGGAAAAGTTCCGAATATTATTCAATAGCTTATTCAATTGACTCTGATCCATTCTTGAATATCGTTTGAATTGATCAGGATCTGCACTCAGACATTTTTCGTGGACTGATGTCAGTTTCCTTTCCTTCTTTTCTCAATCCAATGTCTTATCCACCATCTTCTACATATCTTTCTTTTATATTCAGCAATTCACATTGCTGCGAATGCAATGCAACGTACATTTTTTTTTCTTCGCACAAACGTTTTTTTCGCGGTTTGGGTAGGCTATGTGAAATCGCGTAAATAATAACATAACCTGAAAATATCTGTTTTAACAGTCATCAAATTCATGACCGTTACTGCAAATTGTCACTAAAAATTGATGAAAAATTAGAACCGATTCAATTTATTGGTCAAGTTCAAATTGACGACAATTTTCTGTTAACACCTATCAATAAAATTCAAGGTCACAAAATTGACCAATTTATTGGATCGTGTAAATTCGCACTTAGTCTTTTTCTTTCCAGAATATAATGGCAATATTTCGCGAAATCTCCGCCTTCCCATTGAACGCGCCATCAGTTTTTTTTATAGCGCCAGCGGGACGAAAGGGTGCCTCATATATCGAACGACCTGTGTGCAAATTTTAACTCCGATTTTTTTTAAATGCAACCCCTTAAAAATATGATGCGAGTACCACATACACTAACTTACCCCCTTAAAAAAACGCCAAAACGATTTTTTCATCTCCCCCACTCGTACGTCGACCTCCAAAAAGAAGATTCCCGGATACGAAGACTCACCTGGTTGCAAGTGGCATTGTGACGTCACGATGCTACTCTCACCAACTCTTTGGGAATACCTCTGTTGAAAGTCGGTCAGTATGCCCACAACCGAGGCAGCCACTCAGTAGATCCGACACCGCCAACAGCGATTGTTTTTCGTTGATCGCGCACCTCGAGCTAAGTAGTGTACTTTTTTTCGCCGTTTCGTTGACTATTTTTCGCGGTGATTTCTTCCCAGTGAAGGTGGTTGTCTATTTATGTGGATTGATTTTTGTAAGTTCTTCTCTTCACACCATTTCAACAATACACAAAATTTGCGTTTTTTGCAATTCACATAGAATCCTTTCATATTTTCTTCAAATGTTTCGTTAATTATAGCAAAGGCAATTGGAAGTTGATACTGAGTAGACTCAAAAAGAAACAAGAATATAAAAACAAATTAAATAAAAATCCAACCAGTATTATCCAATATTTGAACAAATATACATCCGAATCAAACTCCTATAAAAAAATGATTTTTTACTACTAGGAGTTCAACTGAATTCCAATAACAGTTTTGATCCTGGGGAAATTATTGGACCAACAAAATCATCCCCAAAAAAACACAAATACTTCATGCGATAGAACTGGAATTTCTTTATTATCATTAAGTTTATATCTAGGCTTTTCAGTGTCAAAAATAGGGCTCGATCACGCGTCTGTCTGTTTGTTTATCACAGTTAATTTTTCCAGAGACTGTCTTAGAAAGTTAAAATTTGACATAGCTTGTCGCATCGCATTCTTTTAAATAATTACAGAATTAAAATGATCAACTGTGAGTTAGTTTGGTAAAAGTTTTTTTTTGTCAGTCGTATAAAGACTCTAAAATAATACATTACTGAAATTATAAAAAGAAGCTCCCTGGACGTTTACCTAATGATCACAAGCAAACTATAACTGTGATTCTAGGTCTTCGAGTTATTGAGAAATTCATAATGAAATAGTTCATGGTAATCCCTCGGTGCGTAATGTACAACGTGTAGTTGTTTTATTTATATCAAATAAGGAGTTGACAAACTTTATTGATTTTATGATGCTTCGAAAAAAACGGTGTTAGGTTTTAAAAACATTCGTTTTTATCTGCACCGATACTTCCCAAATATTGTTCATCCGCCAGATCATCCACATTCTTCATCTAAAAACAAGAAAGTATGCCTCTCTCATTATATGAGCATGCATTTCTCTTTTATTTAATTTTCATAAATTTTCACACTATAGTTCACTTTCACGTTTATATTAAGCGAGGTTTCCTTAATTAGCATATTGTTCGAATCTTCAAGAACCGTGTTATTAATACCAAGACTTAGAAGTGCTATAATAGTATACTGTACAACGAACAAGTGAGAATTGGACATTCCATGCTCGCTGAACACTATATTTTTCACAAGCCTCACATATTCAGTAGCATTGTAACAAAATCTAACGATTTTCTCCTTGTATGATGAAGTTATCATAAAATGGAACATGTATTAGGTATTTCAAATCATATGTAACTATTCAACATTGGTTTATTTATTATTCTCAATAATAAATGTTACATTTCTACAGTGATTTAGAGTTATATTTGGACTTCTATTAGTTTCAACTTCTGCAGTAAAATTTTCCCTAGTTGAACTTGATGGTTAATTTCCTCTATTTTCGATTGAATTCTGTATTCTATTCTCTACGTCAAACTTGTTTTTCATCGATTCTTCAATCTAGCCCTCTGCGACTGGGGTTGATTTCCAGCCACCATGTCATTTCAAAGAGGTTATATCTCCTCCAGCATCGACAAGAATTGTTGCAGAAAATCTGCAGAAACAATGACCAGTATATAATTCAGCATCGGGTAGTTTCAGGAATTTGGCAATACTTTTTCCCATCCTTCCAAATTTATTTATTCCAACTTTTTGTTCGCTGCATTTGCCCTTCTGGTAATTCAAAAAGAAGGATGAGCCCATGACATGTGATGGGCGGAGCTCGGCATATTTTTTTATTATTTGGTCAAATGTTCCTGTTATCGTGAAATTTCGAACAATTTATGTTTTAGTGACTGGTATCTTTACAACAAGAGCTGATCCCAAATCGCTCAAATCATTATTTTTCATTTGATGCAATTCATGCCTGCGACAGGCACCCATTATTCCCATTATCAATGCAACCGGCAAAAAAATATTGTATCAATTTATTGTCAGGAACACTCTCAATTCAATGTATTTGGAAATATCATTAATTATGACGAGAGTTGTCCGTAACATTGAATATTGGGTCAACAACTGGGCTTGAAAACTTGATTTTTCAACAAAATATGCTATCAAAATGCTTTCGGAGAACGATGATGTTTTCATACAACTCTTCCAGTTCATAAACAAATTATAGGCGACATCGTACTTTTTTTTCGATTTTTCTGGTAATAAACTCAAAACTCAATACGCTATCACTTGAAACTTCCATATTTTCATTTCTGACTTTTGTTAATATATGATGATTTCTGACAATTCGTTCATAGCTTGCTTCAATTCAGCATTAAACATTGAGAATTTGAAATTGGTTGACAAGTCAAAAGTTCAAAATTCATATTTATATTTACTTTATATTTCAGAAAGACCTCTACTGAAATGATCATTACCGTACGCCCTCAAAGTAGAAACGAATAAAAAATTTAAAAAACTATAACCCGACTACGGAAAAGATTAAATAAACTAAAAAGTAATTGATTGCTTTCATCGTCTTACTGAGTAGACAAGTCTTTTGATTTTATATGTTAGATATTCGTATTTATTTAGTTCTATTGAAGTCTTCTGGCAGTTTCACATTAATAACGTTATAATGGAATTCAAATGCCGTAGTCGTGCTTATTTTTTATTCTTGATTGACAGCATCTCCATTGTTTTTAGTTGTCAAATTATAATGTTTGCTTTTTGTAATTGAAAACGCACGACCATGGCATTTGAATTGAATCATAACGTTATTAATGTGAAACTGCCAGATGACTTCAATAGAACTAAATAAATAGGAATATCTAACATATTAAATCAAAAGACTTTTCTTCTCAATAAGACGATGATAGCAATCAACACTTAACTTGTTTCTTACTTTTTAGTTTATTTAATTTTTTCTGGGTTACAGCTTTTTAAACTTTTTATTTTATTTTGAAATTTTTCGTTTTAAACTTTGATGCGACAACAAAAAGAAGAATGATATGATATCGTGAGTAATAGATACTTACTAATTAAACAATCTAGACTAGGACATTCATGATAAAACACTTGTTCAGTATACGGAATAGGAGAAAGTAAACCCCCTTTACTCTATTATTAGCTATTTCATCTAACTTAGAAATGAAGATAAATAATTATGGAAGAATTTAATGTGTATGAATGTTCGTCTTGTGACAGTAGAAAATGAAAATATCTCGAAAAGTATATTTAAAATCCGCGCTAAAAAATTGCTATTACGGACACCACCGTCAACAACGATTTTAATAGAATTATTTTTTTGGACTGAATTTATACCTTATTGGAGTTATTAATAATATGTGAGATTCAAAAATTAATGTCTATCTCATAGAAACAGAAACACGAAATAGGTGGGGTGGTGATTCTGTTGTTTTTACACGATTTATATTCAGAACTGCCGATAGAAAGCGCTAGTAGTATTCATAAACGCTGAAATATAGGTAGTAATTGTTTTTCTGTCGCTTGATATATATTTTTTAAATTTAATATTGTATTAAATTTATGAACTCAGAATTTTCTCCTCTTTCATTTGACACCACACTCGATACGATAGCAAAAACAAATTCAGAGGCTCCCACTTTTTTTTATGTTACATCCGTCATATTGATTTTATTTGTATAAAATGTAGCCTCTGTTACACGGACCAAAAAGTGTATACAATCGGCCTACTTCCTTAATCGATAAAGCGCATAAAAAGAGCATATTTCTATGTGGTCGTCGAAAAAAATATTTCGATGCACCGTTTGGAATGGAAATCTGGAATATTGTCAACAGAAAAAATCATGTTTCCAATGTTCATTGTGAATAATTTCTATTTTAACAGAAATATTTATATTCTCCAAAATAACATTGAAATGCACTCCAAAAATAAGACCACGCTTTAGCTCTCATACCAACTAAGTTATTTTAGTGCTGTTTCGATATACCACCCTTATTACCTACCTTTATGTAGTTCAATGGCTACCCCTTTTATATAATTTACAGAATTGAACAGCAGAGTTTCAAAACAAGCTTTATATCTGCCTTGGAAATTATTGAAACCATTCTGAATGACCTCTATCCTCTTTGGGGATTGTTCCATATTAACTAAAATTTTCAACATATGTCCAATAGCTAGAACATTTCCTGATGCTTGGAAGGAAGCTTAATGTCTGTCCAATATTAAAAACGGCGATAAAGCTGAATTCTGCAAATTTGCTAAAGCTTTCGAAATAATTTTGTGTAACCATAAACATTCCAATGTTTGTAATATGATGTTTAAAAGTCACATGGCTTCTTTAATAATCATTCAACACTGACAAATTTAGTCTTCATCACGCAATATATTTCGGAACCACTAGATGTTATTTACACATAGTTGGCAAAAGCATTCGACACATTATATTGAATAAATTGAGTAGTATTTGTTCCACAGAAGATATGAGAGATATCATAGAAGCTCATTCAACCAACAGGACAGTGTATATCCGATAGCGGTTTCCATTCTGACACTTATCTGGCGTCTTCAGGCGTTCCTCAAAGCTCATATTTGGATCCACTCCACAATGACCTTATGTGGTGGTTTAATGTGAGACTTTTTTATTGTGTATGACTTCCCCGGTGACTTCAATAATTGTGTATATATGCAGGAACAACTGAATTATATTCAGACTTGTTATATCCAGGTTTTATCTTAACGTAGGAAATTGTTAAATCCATGAGTTATACTGGGAGAAAACCACAATATCGTATTTCTTTAAAGACTGCCAGTGACAAACTAGAACCTTATAGTGGATCAAGGACTTGAGTGTTATTTTAGACAAATATTTGAATTTTGTCGAGAGTTTCCCAAGCATTCAAATCATATAGTTTTAAAATCAGGAATTGCAAGAATTTCAGCAATCTGCCTTGGATCGCTTACGTGCGATCAAAATTAGAAGACGTCAGTATTATTTGGTCCCATCTTTATGAATACCGCTAAGCAGCTATTGAGTGAAAATTAATGACATTCATAATTGTTTACTTATGGCGAAAGGGACATGGCTAATCAGGATGTATGTAATTTGGAGAATTGATAGCTCAGAGTCTAATTATGCATGTATCATATTCTTATATGAACTACTTGTAAAAACTCCCAGACTACTCTGCCTAATCAATTTCAATATTCCGCCATACTTTTGCGGTTATCATGTCACTTCCAAACCCCCAAGAGCAATAATGAATATTCCATCAAAATTCTACACGATGTGTATAATTAGCAGTTGCAAGAGATATTCATCCATGGCCCATCAGGCAAATTATTTCATTAGTGAAAGAATATGACTATAATTATTTTTTTTATATTGGTATGAATTATTGACCTACGTATTGAAACCATTACAATTTTTATCCTTGCGAATAGGAAACTGTTGGACAATGAAGGCTCCTATGATCATTATATATGTACTTGAAGAAAATCAGTTAATAATTTTGAAATATCAATCAAGGACAACAACAATCGCTTCCCAATCACGATTAGAGGGTTTCATTCCGAGCATTTTTGCGGTTTCTTTCACCTACCCGATCAAAAATTTAACAATATTTTCCATGAATTTTGAGATACTAACTTCAGTAACATTCCAGTGTTTTTCTTCGATGATCAGAAACACCCTACTAACTTCTCGTTATATATCTCATTTTGTGAATATGAGTATTGTGAAAACACCGGTATACCTTCAATATCAGCTTTCTATACCGCTATCATTCAATTCGTTCATTAGAAAATAATAGAAAATAGTTCATTAAATGGTTGTTCTGATGATCATTAAATTTCAAATTGCACTAAGCTAATTACATTAAGTTATTTCAATTATCTTATGGAGCATAATACGGGATCAATTTGAACAATCTGGATCAAACCTCTTTCAACAAAAATATTTCTTAAACAAAAAATTGCAATAAATTAGTTCTTACACCCCCCACCAATCGAAAAAATCTGAAAAGATGCCTATCACATCAACAGGCAATTTTACCTTCACCAAAATATTTTTTAACCTAGATAATGATTTATCAAATGGAAGCTAATGGAATGTACAGTTTGTTTATATATGATAAAGGTGAAAAAAAAAACGACGATCATTTTGAAAAACCACAAACATCGTTCGCAAGTATATCATGAGGTCAATATTGTAGAAAAATTATAGGCAACATTGTTTGGCACCCCAAAAAAGTTGGGTAGTTTGATTACATTTCTGACTCTTATACGGTGAAATGTATTGAAAGATGAAATTTCATGTTATTAGCATGTTTTTAACCGACGTAACCAAAAAGGAGGAGGGTCTCTATTCGACGCGTATATTTAATTTTTTTTATCATTTTTAATGGAAAAGGCAGTGTTTATAAGGCTTATTGATTCCCCTAATAAATTCAAATTATTATTACCACACCAACATGGTTTTGGCTTATCAACCGAAACAGCAACTACTGAGCTAATACAATATATTCACGAAATTTCTGATAAAAACTCTCATGCAATGGCCATATTTTCCGACTGCTGTTGATACCATAGACCCTCTATTCTTGACAGCAAAGCTCGACGTAATGTATATGAGAGGTTCTATCAATGATTGGTTGTTATCTTCTCAGAACCGTCGAACAGTTGTGAATATCAACAATAAATATTCAGATGAGCAAACCATTGAATTAGGGACACCTCAGGGAAGTGTGCTGGGACCACTGTTGTTCTTGGTGAGGAAGACGCGACATATATGCGGATAACACGATAGTAGTTGTCTCAGGAAACAACCCTAAGGTTATCCATAGAGTTGAATTAACAATCGGCAGGTTACACTCTAGTGTGAAATTAATCACCTTTTGTTTAACTTATAAAAAACGACCTATGTGGAATTTGCCCCTATAAAGTTAGCAAAGCCACTTGCTCGAAAATCGAAAAAAACAAGCCCAATATATGTCGAATTATTCTCGTAATTTTGTCGTAAATACAAAACATTTGTCGCGCTTTTAGTTTTTTTGTATACTAACTTGATATAAAGTTAGCACAGTTAGAGTGAAAGTCGAATTTCAGAAATATTGTTATTCATATTTGTTGTATGATTGTTGAAATCCATTGAACATAACAAAAATGCACTAAAATAGATTTTAAAGAAAATATACGCCTTTTTATGGATATTTCCTGGTGTCCCTGAAAATTTCGAGTACTTGGCAACATCGCATTAATATAATTTATCTGATTTGTGCATTTTATATGGAAAGGCAAAATATAAGTGTATTACAATTTTGAATTCGAATTTTCGAAAGTTTTTTTGTAAACGATGATTAATTCTAAAATTCCAATGTTTCTAACAATCATCATTTCATATCACTTGAACAATTTTTTTTACAGCCAAAAATTCATTTAACAATTGCCGAATGACGAAACACAATTGTCGTGCAAAAAAGCAAAAACAATTGCTGAGAAAGATAAATTAATTGGAAATTCCCTTTTTAAATATCTCGGTGGAATATTATTTTTTCCAGACTAAAATTGACCTAACAATTGTCGAATGACCAAAACGTAATTGTCGTGTAGTTTTTGAATTTCCTGAAGCAGAAGAACGGGTCACATTTTTTTTCCGAAGGGGTGGCTGTACTAACTTGATAACAAGTTAGCACTGCCACTACAATAAATTGATGAACGTGAGTCAAATATCAAGTATATTTTCATGAGAATTTGTCGAATAATATTCGAAATACATTCGACATGATAAAAAATACACTAAAACATATTTTATAGAGCATATAAGCATTTTTATTATATTTCAGCAACGCTCACTGTGTGTTTTCTTACAGACAAAAACTCACAATTGTCGAATGACCAAAACATAGTTGTCGTGCAAATTTTGAATTTCCTGAAGCAAAAAAAAAGGTTGAGAACGATTAATTAATTGGAAATTCCCTTTTTTTCAAGTATCTCAGTTGAATATAGTTTATTCCAGCCTAGAATTCACCTAACAATTGTTGAATTACCAAAACACAATTATCGTACACTTTTTGAATTTTCTGAAGCAATAGAACGGGCACATTTTTTTCTAAAGGGTGCTAATTTAAGTTAGCACTGCACTAAGTAAATTGACGAACCTGTGTCGGATATCGAATATATTTTTGTGAAAATTTGTCGAATAATTGTCGAAATACATTCAACATCATAAACATACACTAAAATATATTTTATAGAACATACAAGCATTTTTATGATATTTCAGCAAAGCTCACTGTGTATCAGTGGAAAATTTTTTCTTACAGTCAAATAAAACTCACCCAACAATTGCCGTATGAATAAAACATAATTGTCGGGCAAATTTTGAATTTCCTGAAGAAAAGAAAGATGTTGAGAACGAAGAATTAATTGGAAACTCCCTTTTCTTAATACACCGTGTATCTCAGATCTCAGTTGAATATAGTTTATTCCAGCCTAGAATTCACCTAACAATTCTCGAATTAGAAAAACATAATTATCGTATACTTTTTGAATTTTCTGAAGCAACAGAAGGGGGCACATTTTTTTCTTCTAAAGGGTGGCTGTGCTAACTTGATATCAGTTGTTGATAACAAATGTTAAATGAACTTTCGGTTGTAAGAAACATCGTTCATGTGCTATACAATGAGCATTGTTGAAAGTCGTTATCAATTGATTTTCCTCAGGCTATTTCAGCCAATGCGTGTTCATGATACATAAGGGAGATTTGCACATTTGGGTAGACTGGTTTATTAGAATTTAATGAATGTAAATCGTTGGTAACGTGTACCATTGTTGAATCTGCCCCAACTAATTGAATTTTATCAAAAACTTCCATTTCAATTGATCAAAAATAAATCATTAAGTGTTGATTACTCAAATATTAATGGAAATACCTCTTTGTGTAGAAGAAAACGTTGCTTATTTTAAGGGAGAATACTCAAACGAAGTAACTAATCTCTGAAGACCCATTTTTCCCAATGTTCTATTATATCAATAAATATTTTGATGTGCGTCTCCATCAATTCTTTCTGGATATTATTTCAAAACAAACATGACATGTGAGAAATGTCATAATTTTCTAAATAAATAAATAAATGCTTACTATACTCCTCTTTTCAATATTCGGATTCGACTTTCCTAATTCAAATTATTACTTTTTTATTTCGTCCAACAATAGGATGTTCATGAAATTCTCAATTAAAAATTGTAAATCAGATTTTTTTGGGGGGGGATGGGGGATATAAGCTAATAGGCTACGGGAAATTGATGTTGAATGGATGAGAAAAACGTCCATTTTTTAATGTAATCGGTAAGTTGTAGAGCATTCGTGAGATTTCGCCACTCCACATGCATTTTCATGTCGTGATTCACCTACTTAATTTTTTTGAACAAAACGAATAAAATACATTTACCGTAAGTCATTCGTTCGGTCCTACGATCTTATAACCGCTATATTACGGATTCTTGAAATTTAATGTGTGTTGTTTGTGGGAACTCGGTATAGCTCCAAGAACGAAACATTATACGGATAATAACTTTTAAACATCTCGATGCGGTACATGAAATTCAATTTCCTCATCTCTTTGGAACCAATCTAATGGCTACAAAAATCGTAAACACAAGCGTTCAAAGCAGTTCTATAGTGATTATAGAACATAGAAACGTTTATTTTCAGTACTTTCAATGATGACTCAAAAAATAAACCTACACGTCCTTTTTCATGACAATATTGTGGGTATTTACCCAACTACTCACACAAACATGACGGGATAATATCCAATCGTATGCACTCAGCCCTAATAGGCCAGTAGATATAGACAATCAATTAACAATAATTCCAAAAATTTTCAAACTTCAATGGTATGTTAGTGCATTAATGAAATCAAACTATAAAATTTTGCAGAAGTCTGCGATGAACGGAACATTGTTTTAATTGCAAAAAACGTTTTCTTGCTTTATTTTTGCACTGAAAATGGCAAAAGTTCTGCAAACCTGGCATACCGATAGTAATGATGTTTTACAACATGCATTAAGTTTGCAACCTTGTAAAAGTTACGGAACCTCGTTTTTTGTCATTTGTTCAAGTTTTTCATTGTAATTTGTTTAAAAAAAATTTAAAGTTCTGCAAATTCGTCGTATGGGGTCGGCTTTAGAATAGCCCCATGGTAAATCCTGCCTGTCGTAAGAGGCAACTAAAAGGATAACCGTAGGTGGAAGATGGTCTCATCGCCCGGTGAAATACCACCATATCGACTTTGTGTGCTGTGAAATGGACCATTCCATGTTTCAGTGTTCGGTCGATACTTTCCGGTCTCCCTCTTTCCTTTTCCCCAATTCCTTCTTTATTTTCAGGTAATAGTAATAATGATGAACAATAGTAATAATGATGAAGTCTCCTAGAGTAAAACACTCCGGAAGTAAAATACCTCTCCATTCGGATTTCCGGGCGAGAGGTACTCGAGGGGACTCAACATTAAAAATTAATTTTTGCAACATCCGCGGACTCAACAAGAACATCAATGACGTCCACCATCACCTACAGACGGAAAAACCGGATATTCTGGCTCTAACAGAAACACAAGTAAACTCGTCCACCAACAAGGTCCATATGCTTTGTCCTGGTTACGAACTCCATTCTCGATTCAGGTTCAAAAGTGGAGTTTGCCTTTACGCCAAGGCTAACCTTTCATGCCAGCGTGAAGAAAGTTTGGAACCGAAAGACTTTGATGTGATGTGGTTCAAGCTATCTGATACCAAACTGACTAAGTTCCTCTGCTGCCTTTATCTATCACCTAATGAACCTTCATATAACGACCTCTTTGAGTTTTTATCACTCAAACTGGACTACATTCAGGAGAACCATCCAACAGCTGAAACCATAATCATGGGAGATTTTAATGTACATAACGCTGCCTGGCTCAAATTCTCTAACAAAACAGATGATGCAGGTCGTCAAGCCGAGGCCTTCGCCATCACTCATGGCCTTGAACAACTGGTCAGCTACCAACCCGCATCCCTGATGTCAACAACCAGTCTGCCAATACACTAGATCTTTTCCTCACCACCAATCCTGACCCGTATAGAATAGAAGTTTGTGCCCCACTTGGAAACTCTGACCACACCCTCATCTCCACAACATGCTCTTTCCATTTACCATCGAGCTGCACAATACCACCCCGTCTCATGTGGCATTACGATTCGGCCGACTGGGAAGGTCTTCGTATGTTTTTCTCAGCGTTTCCATGGAAGAGAGTTTGTTTCTCTTCAGTAGATCCAACACGATGTGCTGAGACAATTTCTGAAATCATCATGTTGGGGATGCAAACTTACATACCGAATACCGAAAGAAGAACATCATCCGATAAGACCTGGTTTAACAGAAACTGCTCTAGAGCTGTGGCTTCCAAGCAGGCAGCATACCATCGATGGCTAAAAAATCCGGGCCCTGAGACCAGAGCAGCATATGTCGAGGCTAGAGGCATATGTAAAGAGACAATAGAAAGCTCAAAAGATGCCCACAAAGCCAAAATAAGATCAAAACTTGCTGAATGTCCTAACGGATCCCGTTCATTTTGGTCTTTCGCCAAAGCTGTGGGAAGAAATTTCACTTCCAGCTCATTTCCTCCCCTAACCAAAGAAGATGGAACACTAGCAACGACTGCCCAGGAAAAAGCCAATATCTTTGGCACCTATTTGCTGGAAATTCCACTCTGGATTCATCGGGAAGACAACACCCGAACATTACACCTATTGACAGTCACATGTCCGAGATCATCTTTCTCCACCGTACTATCATAAAGATTTTGCTGGGTCTCAACACCAACAAAGCCTGTGGATCTGACGGAATCCGCCGATTGTTCTCAAGAAATGTGCCCCTGAACTAACACCTGTTCTTTGCAAGTTGTTCAACCACTCTTACAATTTGGGGTATTTCCGTCCAATTGGAAAATTGCAAGAGTACAGCCAGTCCAAAAAAAGGCAAAAAGGCCCTACCTAGCAACTACAGACCTATCGCACTGCTATCTATTATTTCAAAGGTCATGGAAAAAGCCATCAACATCGAGCTCATGAAATATCTGGAAGACTCAGGAATTGTCAACGATAGGCAATATGGCTTCCGCCATCAGAGATCAACTGGTGACCTGCTCGCTTACGTCTCACATATATGGCAGCTATCTATTGAAAAGCATGGAGAAACTTTAGCTGTGGCATTAGATATCTCCAAGGCGTTCGATCGAGTTTGGCACCAGGGACTCCTCGCCAAGCTTCCGTCTTATGGCTTGCCCCCTCAGCTGTGTTCTCTGCTTGCTAGTTTTCTCTCAAACAGGTCTCTCCATGTAGTGGTCGATGGAGTTTCATCTGACACTCTACTCATAAATGCTGGTGTTCCGCAAGGATCCATTCTCGCACCAACACTATTTCTACTTCACATCAACGACCTGTTGAAATCAACTTCATGTCCAGTACACAGCTTTGCCGATGATAGTACCCTCCATACCGCTTTCTCTTCCAGGGCCCCTATATCAGCCCGTGAAACCAGAAATGAACGAGGAAGAAATGTTAATAATATAAATATGGACTTGGCAACAATTCTCGAATGGGGATCTAATAACTTGGTAGAATTCAATGCAAACAAAACACAAGCATGTCTTTTCTCTAGAAAAGCCGATCTCACTGTGCCTAACATAACTTTGTCAGGAGTAACCATACCACTGAAGCCATCCATATCGATGCTTGGTATTACTATCAGCAATAACCTTTCCTGGGAAAATCACGTGAGGTCCATTGCCAAAAGTGCATCCCAAAACTTGGTTTTCTGTTTCGTGCCAAGAGCTATTTCACCCCAGTCAGCTGCTTATGATCTATAAGGCACAGATCCGACCTGTCCTGGAATACTGTTCCCATATTTGGAGTGCGGCACCTAAACATATCCTGAGGCTATTGGATTCTGTCCAAAAAAGGGCAATTCGTCTCGTCGGTGATGCCTCGCTTACAAACTCGCTCACTTGTCTGGAACACCGTAGAAAAGTTGGCGATTTGTCTCTATTTTATAGATATTTTCATGGGCGATGCTCTTCTGAAATATCAACAATCGTTCCTGCTTTGGCAGTCTCTTCGAGATTAACCCGTCAAGTTCAGTCATCACACCCCTTCGTGGTCACTTTGGAAACCTGCAGAACATCACTTTCCAAAGACTCGTTCAAAAAAAAAAAAAAAAAAAAAAAAAAATTGGATGAGTGAACGGAAAAAAGTTTAACATATTCATGTACATTTGCAACCATTTCTGAAAAACGCATCATTTATTTATCAAACTTTTTTATCGACGGTCCCATTTTCAAAACACACAAGCATTGAAATAATTACAAAAGTTTTTTATTGTGGTTGCAAATAAAGAAAATATCGGTCTCAGTGGATATGTAACCTTGCAACCTCATACGAAAAACGGAACCTATTTATCCACAATTTTTTTTTGCATTTTTACAATTGCTGAAAAAATTGTAGAAGTTTTGCAAATTTCAGTTGAAATTACGACTAATATTTTACGTGACGCAAGAGATTTGCAATCGTCATTGTTCAACGGAACATATTTTTGTATAATTGATTTGTTTTTTTATTTTCCTAAATTGTAAACATTGTGCAAATAGGTTTGAGATATATATTAGACCGATATATGTCTACAGTGGTCCAGTTAAATACTTGATTATCCATCGCGTATATCTGTTATATTTTGTACTGGTTGATTGAAATTGCATCCGAAGAATAATACGGTTACGTAGTTAACCACTACAACATTCGAAACTAATTAATAATCTTAGAAGCAATCACTGTTTTCGACTAGATTGGATCTAATGTTTTCGAATAATAATAATGACAATAATAGATTTTATTGATAGTAATGCATACAACAAATTAATAAGAAGTAACAGAACGTGCTCTAACAAATATTGCATCAAAGAGCAGGATTCATAGTCTCTCGCCGGGTCGTGGACCAGGTTCGAGCTTTCTCTTCCATCCAACCAGGAAAAAAATAAAAAGTTTATTTTAATGAGTTCTAGAGAGAGTGAGTGAGTGAATGCAACAATCGAAAGAGTACAAAATTTTGCTAATATTCTGCTAAAAGACTATTGGAAGACATTAATTTTTATCGCATTAGAAACGACAAGCAATCATTCTTCATTTGAAATTATTACTTGTCACAACATGACTTTTTAGCAATCGAAGAGATTTTAAATTGAATAATCGATGCTCTATGGAAGTGAGGATATCAAAACGTTATCAATTGTAAATCTCGCAAGTACATAATTTTCGTCATCAAACAGAAACGTTGCTGAAAAGAAAAGTG